>JAVJIF010010770.1:0-114552 GCA_038442645.1 Agave tequilana
TCCCATTCTCACTCTATCTCTCGCATTCTCTCTCTATCTTCTCTCCCTCTCTTTCTCTCTCTTTCTCTCCTCTCTCTCACTCTCGGTTCTCACTCTCTTACACTCTTTCTCTCTCCTATTCTCTCTTACTCTATTCTCTTTTTCTCTCTCCTGTTTGTTTCTCTCATTCTCTTTACTTCTATTATCTCATTCTCTTCTTGTCTCTCTATTTCTCCCTCATCTTCTCTTACTCTCTGTATCAACTTTTCTCTCACTATATTTTTATCTCCTTAACGTGCTTGTACGATAGCTCCACCGAAGCTCCTATGTCAATCGTCATGTATTGGGCATCCATTAGGCGAGTGTTTGTTAATTGTATTGCAAGTACCTGTAATTGTATGGCGAGTACTTGTTATTGGTTTAAGAAAAATGCTTGTAATTGTGTTGTAACAATAGGCGAGTGCTGTACTTATGTGGTGTCGAATGCATGTATTTTATATGCGAGTGCCTTTACTTGTTTAGCCTTGGTCTTAGCCTCTAAGTTTTCTCCAGCCTCAGGCTTAGCCTCTAGTTTTTTCTTCAGCCTTTGGGCTTTTCTTCACCTTTCGAGTTTTACTCTCCGCCTAGTTGGCGAGCTTAGTGCTCAGTGCCTTACCGTTAAATTCGCGCCGACAGGCCACCTGAGCCCCACTGGCAAGACTGCCTCCTTGTCGCCCTGCATCTGAGCCGGAAGCCCCCTCTACTGCTCCCTTGCATGAGTTGCCATCTCTGAATTCAACAGCTGTCACGCCACCGCCATCGCGCCGCCGCCATCTTCCATAGCCATCGCGACAACTACAGCGAGCCCTCGCCCTTGCGTGCCATGGCAACATCGACTGCCACCCGCACAACGATGTCGTTTAGTGAATTGTAATTTCTATAATATTTAGTTCACTTAAGCATTTCACCGAACACCTTGACTACATTAACTTATTTGACAAATTTCATCATGAAATTCTATGCTAAAAACCAAATAAAAATACTGAGAAATAGCCAAGATGTAAGTTGTGACTAACATAATTTTTACATGATTTCAAAAACTTTTATTTAAGAAAAAAGAAGAAGAAAATATCCTTCCCTCGGCCACGCACAGTTATGTAGCCGAGACATTCCCTTGACCAATCTCTGTGCAGACCTAATTCAAGTTTGTGCAGAGCACAGACCCGAACCCTTAAAAAAAGTCAAACTCAAAGAAAAATGAGAAAAAATTTCTGTAGTTCGGTGTACTGCATCACACTTTAGTATACTATAGTAAATACTGTAGCAGACTCGACCCGCTACTATAGCAAGTCTAGACCCGTTAAAAATTTAAATGATTTTAGATCATTTAACTTCAAAAAATTGGAAATAAAATGAAAAGATTCCAAAAAAAAATTCTGCAATCAGAAACTGAATTCTTAACTCTGTAAAATTATTAAAATTAAAATTATTTATAATAATCTAAACTGAATTAAATTGATTGTAGATTTCTGGATTTATCCAGCTAATTCGATATACGGATCCGTGGCAAGCTCAGGTGAGTGTTTTTTTAACTCTTTCTAAATAAGTAATATTTTATTATGATAAATTAAGTTATTTATTAATTTATTTATTTATTGTTCAGTTGTTTGATTACTAATCTAAATTTCCAAGCATGTAAAGTATTTAGAAGGTTGTAAATTTTCATGAATTAATTTTTAGTATCTTTTCCCGGTAATGTTTATTTTGTCCCTTCATGTAATTATTTTTCATGTTCTGGATGAATGATTATAAATCTCAAAAACAATAATTTTGAGTTATTAAATTGTTGCTCTTTCGGCGAAAAAACCTAAAAATAATTATAATTACTGAAAATTTTTGGAAAATGAGATAATTAATCTTGAAAATATATTGGTTTTATTTATAATATTTGACAACTTATGCATAACCATTATATGACAATAACATTATTCGTGACCGAAATTACTGAAAAAATATTGTTATCCTGCATACTTGATATAAACACTGTTATTGATCTAATCCAGTAATCTTGACATTAAATAACTTACACCGGAGTGGAGAAATTGATAGGGAAGATGGTATCTGTATTTTGGGGGACCGAGAATATATGTTGCGCAGGCAAAAGACGGTTTCACTGCAGGGTTCTGGGGGAAGACTGATATCCCGTATTATTCATGTTGTTATTGTTATTATCTGTCGATAGGACCTATTTCAATGCCAGGTGATTGGGTCGTGATTTTGGGTATATATGGAATCCATCTAAAACACAGAACCCATCTCCATTTGTCAATTTCAAATAACAATACATTTACATTTAATAATAGTAGATATAAAATGATAAAGTTCCTAATATATGATTCCATCATGGATTGGTTACATTATTATTTAATTATGTATTGTATATTACTATTCTTGTAATATAATTTTAATATACTGGTTATCTTCATATTATTTATATTACTTCCCTTTATTTTATCACTCACTAGGTCACTTTCTGACAATCCTGAGTTTGCATGCTCAAATCCAGGTTCAGAAACTCCGCATGAACATGAGTACTTTGAATCCAACAGTTGTCTGTCTTCATTTCTATCTCGTGAGGATCTTTGCTTTCTTTCCTATATGTTCTATTTTATATAATAATCATGATTTTGTAATATTGTTATACTTGTGTAATAAAGCTGAAATTTTGTATTTATATTGTGTTTAATTCCTTGTATCAAGGCTTAGCATATATTGAAAAAATACGTCGCTGACTCTCATCGCGTATGTATTTTGGATAGCGAGGCATGACAGCTTAGTAGCACGATCCCCGCGATTCATGTATTCGGTTACGCCGACAAATTATCCCCATATTTTAAACGTTACAACAACGCCCTTACTTGCGGGCTGCTATAGATAGTATGGGATATCTCTGCGTAAGATCCTAACAATAAAATAGTGTGATCTAGACGGTTATGAGGAAATCACAACGTACAATCATGCAGTTATGGAGATCTAAAATATTTGCATTATCAATTACAACTCCAATGGGTATATTTACACCTCCATCTTCATGGAGAAAGCGGTTCGCTTCTGATTACTACCGAAAATACCACACATAAGTACTCTTTCGCTTGCTTCCACTCCAAGCGAGGATTCTCATTCATACACCTGAAGGTTTTTGGTCGACACCACCTAGATGTTTCAGACCTGAAAGGTGTTCTTCTCTTTTCTATATTTTTGACAGGATCAGTCGAGAGCGTTCGATCGTCTGTTGTGGAAAATCCCCACCACAGAACCATTATGTTAACTAATAAGAATAAAACACATAATAAATCTCTTGAGTTATTACAAATTAAATTTTAGTAATTTTAGGCCTATAAAAATTTAAAAAACAATTCTAATCCTTAAAAATTACTTTTTGATTAACAGTTAATATTGAACAGTTTCTCTCAAAGAATCATATACAAATTTATTAAATAATAAAATTTATGCTTAAAAATTATTTATTTTATAAATTTCATTAAATAAAAAGATTAGGTTGTAATAACTTTTAGACTTCTTCCTCTTTTTTTACTCTTTTTCTAGAACCCTAATTTTCCTCCTCCCTCATCCGACTCATGCAAAAAAAAACAAAATTTACATCAAAATTTCTATACCTTTAAACCTCAAATTAAATTAATTAATTAATGTTTGCAAGAAAACAAAAAACAAATAAAAAAAGGATTAGACTTCAATATATAGCCATGGCCATGGAACTCAACTTACAGCCATGGGTTCAGGTTCCATAGCCATAGAGCACGAACTAGATCTCAGATCCAAGCTCCATGGTCATGGAGCTCAAATCTATGGCCTGGATCTCGGGATTCATGGAAGCTCGGATTCAGTTTCAGTCTGAGCTCTATGGCCATGGATTTGAGCTCCATGACCATGGACGAAACATTTTTTTCCTTTTTTCTACAATAAATCCATAAGGAATTAGGATTTTTTTTAAAAAAAAAAAAAAGGATAAAATTGTCTTTTGTTAACAATGTTTGGGCGTATTTACCAATTGTTAAATTCATAGCAGTTTCTGAAACAAAAAAAAATTTATGGTAGTTTGCAGGTATAACATAAAATTTACCCTATACCCTCAACTCTCACCATAACTTTGAAATTTTTGTGCATTGGAAGGATCTTTAATAATGATTTAATATGAATAGATTAAATTAGATAAGTTATGATTTAAATAAATCTAAACTTGGATATTTTCAAGGGGCATTTCATTTCAGCCACCTAAGTTAAATCGTAATTAGAAAAAAAACTCACGCTTATAATATTATTCGTTTCGGTCACCTCCTTTTTTAAAACAAGGATATGCGCCCACCTGTCAAGCGCTGAAACGCTCATCAGTGATGAAAGACAAAAATACCCCTAAATAATCGCTTCAAAAAAAGGGATCGCTTCGAAAATACCTTATTTCTGAGAACTGCGACTATAACCGCAGTCTTCACAAAATGATCACAGTATAAAGGACTGCGATTATGAATAATCGCAGTCCTAAAAAATTTCTTATTTCTGAGGACTGTGACTATATTTGCAATCCTCACAAAATTATCGTAGCCTATTTTTGAGTGTAATGTGTACGAGAATTGCGACCATAATCACAGTCCTTTTTATCAGAACTGCAACCATGATCGCAGTATTCAGAAAAATGTCTTATATTTGAGTTTTTATGAGGACTGTGACCATGATCACAGTCTTAAAATAGGACTACGAACATGGTCGCAGTCTTCACACCTATTTTAGAGTTTCTGTGAGGACTGCGATCATGGTCGACTGTAACCATGATCGCAGTCCTCACAAAATGCCCTATTCTGAGTCGGTCATCACAGAGCAGTGCAATCATGAGTCACAATTCTCATACTAATATCATCATCATCAGTAGACTCATGTCCACTGACATCTAATAATCCCTAATATTTTTTTAGATCTAAGCACAAACAAAACTCATCGCGAGCACGAATATATGAAATTTGCAAAAGGTCGATCCTAAAAAATATTTCCAGGGGCTCTGCCCCCAACCACGGGAGAGAGGCTCCCTGCTCCCCTTCCAATCCCCATGGCGACCTGACTGTAGTTCGATCCGCGAATAACTCTACGTCGGGGTCAAGGTTGAGGGAGAGAACATCAGAAGTGATGGGGAAGAGTAAAAAAGGAATAAAAATATATAAAGAAGTAGTGGTTGGGGGAATCAGCTTACGCTGACGTGAATGAGGCTTTAGCAAACAAAATTATGACGTTGAGTTTTTTTTCTAATTATAAAGGAAAGCAGGTGGCTGTAGTAAAATATTCTGATTTTCAATAACTATGAAAAATTATTATTTATTTATACTTTAGTTTTCTCTAAAGTACAAATTTGCAACTGTTCATTATGAGCTATTCTAATTTTAGATAGTGAGCGTTGATACCCTACTTTCGGTACAATAGTAGAATTGCAACTCTCCTCAATTTCCTATAGACCATTGAAAGACGAGAAATCAGTGGTGATATTGAGCACCCCTCTTCATCAAACCATACACACTAGATCAATCCAAAAACCTGTTGCGACAGTATCTGATCATTTTTGGGTACCAGCAGTGACTAAGATATCTATGTAGGTAGAAGAAAAGTCAATGAACAAAGTTCTAATTACTTTAAATCTACATGTAGATTATAGAATACAGATTACGGATTTACTTTTTGTGGATAAAGTCTTTTGACACATTCAAATATGATAAGTGAGTGTTTTACTCCATTCAAATCCAAACTGAATGAAATAATATTATTAGATCTGAATCACATCTGAACCATAAAAAGAATTTTGGATTTGAATTTTAGACATGGATTCTGATTTTTTTTACATTATACATGTAGTCGGATGTAAATCACCTAGAAGTGGTGAATAAGTGATGTGCTAATCAAATGCCAAACAATGCGGAATTAAAAACTTATTATGCAAACTAAAACTATCACATAACGTATAACCAAAGAGTGAAGCTGAATTCCCGGTGAAGGGCTCTGAACTTCTCCTCAAGATTTTTCTAAACTAAGAGTTGAGGTGCTACTATAGCTCTCTTGGTTAAATATCAATGTGAGCACACAAACAATATCAAATATGTGAAATATGAACAATATGAGAGCATGCAAGATATCAAATAATCTCAAGCATGTATATCAATTAAGCGCAAGTAAATATCAAGCATATAAAGATGTGAACAATATGACCATACAAGATATAAACACAAGTGAGTGAGAGAGATAAGCAATCGCAAACACGAAAGAATTGTTTTAAAGTTCGAGCCACTTGCTTTACGTCCCCACCTTCACCAAAGGATTTTTACTAAAAACGATCCCGCAAGATTACTCAGTGCCACAACACCTACAATGAGCTCCCTCAAGAACTCTTGGACTTGCAAATCCCTCACTTGTTCCTATAAGAACAACACACAACGTGAACCCGTAAGCTCGCCAGGTCGCAACCTCTACAACTCCTCAAATAACAAAGGAGGAATACTTGATGATCACTTCTCTTAACCACCAACAAACATTTTCACAAAAAGATCCTATTGGGATTGGATATAGCAATGAAAAGCGCAAGCTTGTGTGAGAAAAACTAGATAGATGAGAAGTTGAAAAAATCAAGAAATCTTTTTGAAAAAGTCAAGAGAAACACTCTTGATAAACTTCTCTTTTGATATGGAAATGAGGCTCTAAAACTTGTTAGAAAAACTCTGTTAAAGATAGGAAAACTGGCTCTAAAATCTTCTCAGAATTTTGCATAAAAACAGGCCAAAAGAACCTTTAGATAGGGGTTCAGAAAACTAGTCGTTGGGTTCTGAACCCAGGCCAGGTCGACCACCCGGTGAACCGGCGAACGGTCATTTTTATGACCGTTAGGGTTGCTGGTCGACGCACTCAAAAACAGAGAGTAACAACTCTCTGTTAGTCAACCTCTCGGTCGATCGAGCTAAGCCTGAGAGCGGGTTTGAGCCAGTCGGTCGACCGCCCAATAGGCTTGTGCATGTGTGCATGTCGATCGACCGCAAGCAGCCCAAAAACCCAATTAAACATTTTTCTAAATTCATTTTAAATACCATAAAATCTCTATAAATTTCACAAAAATAAGTTCACTGAAATTCTATGAAGTTATGTGTGATAAAAAATCAATACATATTACAAATATGTGAACTATTTTTTAGGTAAAGAAATTAAAGTTTAAAACAAAAATGGTATTTTTCCAAAAACCAACTTCTAAATGAAAATCCGATTTTTTCAAAACTTATATAAATATAAAAATAAGATATTGAAACACATTTAAAACATAATATATATGGGTAGAATCCATATACATAGTAAATGATATATACTTATTTTTGACAATAAAAATCAAAATAACTTTGATAAAAAAAAACTTAAATACATGAACTAGATACATCAAAATAAGTTTTTCTAAACATATAGAAATCATCAATGTATATGGATAAAATCCTATATATATAAACCATGTAAATGTAGGTCACCTAGAGGTGGGTGAATAAGTGACATACTAATCAAATGCCAAACAAATGCGAAATTAAAACTAATTATGCAAACTAAACTATTACACTACCACATAAAACAGCCAAAGATTGAAGCCGAATTTCCGATGAAGGGCTCTGGACTTCTCCTCAAGATTCCTCCTGATTAAGAGTTGAGATGCAACTATAGCTCTCTTTGTTTAATACTTGTGTGAGCACAAATATAATATCAAGCATGTATAAAATAGGCAAGGAATATAAGCATGCAAGATATCAAACAGGCATATATATCAATTAAGCTCAAGCAAATATCAAACATATAAAGATGTAAGCAATAAGCAAGAAAGATTTAAACACAAGTGAGTGAGAGAGAGAGAGAGAGAGAAAGAGAGAGAAAGATAAGCAATCGCAAAGATGGAAGATTTGTTTCAAATTCGAGCCGCTTGCTCTACGTTCTGCAATGAAGGATTTCCACTATAATCAATTCCGTAAGATCACTCGGTGCCGCAACACCTACAACGAGCTCCCTCAAGAACTTTTAGACCCGCAAGTCCCTCACTTGTTCCCGCAAGAATAATACACCACACGAACCTACAAGTCGCCAAGGCCGCAACCTCTGCAAACCATCCAAATAATAAGTTGGAACACTTGGTGATCTCTTCTCTTGATCACCAACAAACAATCTCACAAACTAGATTCCCTATAGAATGGATATAGCAATAGATAGCTCAAGCTTGTGTAAGAAAACAAGATAGATTTTATGGTGAAAAACTCAAGAAAATCTTTTGATAAAGTCAAGAGATACACTCTTGATAAACTCTCATTTGATAAAGAAATGAAGCTCTGAAAATTTGTTGAAAAACTTCTGTAGAAGATAGGAAAATAGCTTTAAAAAACACTTCTCAAAATCTTACAAAAAACTAACCAAAAGTCCCTTTTATAGAGGCTGTCAAAAACTAGCTGTTGGGGCTAGGATGACCTGTCGGTCGACCGGCCGGTGAACCGGCCAACGGTCAAAATCTGACCGTTGGGGTTGCTGGTTGACCGCTCTCCCAAACATGCTCTGTCAGTCGACCGGTCGGTCGACCGTGACCCAATAGAGACTTACTGCCTCTCAGTTGGTCGACCAACCCGGTCGACTGATATGGGCTCGTGCATGTTGTGCACATCAGTCGACCGCTCGGTCGACCGAGCCTGCCTTCGATCGACCAGTCAGTCGACCGCAAGCAGCCCCAAATCAAAAATTTTCAGGGTTTAAAGGATAAAAACTTGGACTTGTAAAAACCCTTAAAATTCAATTTAAATCCCATAAATTTCACAAAAATAAGTCCATGTAAATATTTGAAGTACAAATATGTGTGATCAAAAATTAACACATATTATAAACAATGTGAACTATTTTTGAGGTATAGAAATTAAAGCTTTAAATCAAAAACCGTATTTTTCAAAAAATAACTTCTAAATGAAAAACTGATTTTTTTTCAAAACTTGTTCAAATACAAAAACAAGATATTGAAAGACATTTGAAGTATAGTATGTATGAAAATGATCCAATACATTAGTAGATGAAATATACTTATTATTGACAGTGAGTTCAAAATAAGTTTTGATAAATACAAAACTTAAACACATGATATAAACTCATCAAATAGGTTTCTAGACAATATGAAGTAACAATGTATATGGATGAGATCCAATATACATATAAACCATGTAAACTTGTTTTGATGAATTTATTAATAAAAACAAAAGATGTATTCTTGAAACTCGATCGGTTAAACCGAAACCAAAACTAAACCAAAACATCTATCAGTTTCATGAAAGCGACATGTATTCTTTGAAACTCAAAATCAAAACCAAAACTGTTTAACATGAAGGCAATATATAAGTTTTTTTTTGTGTGTGTAAATGAGCTTGAGCAATCCACAACTAATCTAACCTTTACATTTTATCTAAAACAAAAATCTTAAACAAACAAATTAAAACTCAAGTTTTCTCTTGAAAATCTTCTTCTTCATTTTAATTTGATCCAAACGAGTCAGACTCCTCTTTGAGTACTTGATGCGATCTTGAAGCACGGGCTCTTGATCCAACACGTGTTGGCATCAATACTTGACTTCGAATCTTTTATTGAAGCTAAACATCAGCTAAGATATTGATAAATATCTGAAAATTAATAAACACAAGATCATTAGTACTATAACTACATGAGTTAATCATCATCAAAATAAGAGTGATGGGCCTTTAAGCCAACAGTAAACGTATTTTGATGAAATCTATTCATGAAACTAAAAGATGTATTCTTGAAACTCAAAACCAAAACGGTTAAATCAAAAACTAAAGCTATTTAATATGAAAGATAATATAAATATCGTGTGTGTGTGAGAAAGCTTAAGCAATCCACAACTAATCTATCATTTACATTTTATCCTAAAACAAAAAAACTAAAACTTACAAACTTAAACTCAAATCTTCTTGAAAATCTTCTTCTCCATCTCGACTTGATCCAAACTTGATCCATGAGCTAGACTTCTCTTTGAGTACTTGGTACGATCTTGAAGCACGAGCTCTTGAATTAACATGTAATAGCTTCAAAACTTGATTTCAAATTTTTTATAGAAGCTAAACACCGACTAAGATCTTGATTGAATATCTAAAACTTAATAAACACAATATCATAGTACTATAACTACATAAGTTAATCATCATCAAAACTAGAGTGATGGGTCTTTGGGCCAACAATCTCCCCCTTTTTGATGATGACAAAACTCAAGGAGTTATATATGTATGGATTAAAGATAAGCTTCATAGAAGCTCCCCCTTAACTCAGCATAGAATTAAACATATAGATGAATTTCAATGAAGCTCATAAACTGAAAGTACACCTAAAAGGGGGTGAACATGTGTACAAGCTAATCTAGGACAAATGATGCGGAATTAGAAACCTAATTGCTAACACACAACGTGTAATCAAGAGTGAGTCTGAATTCCCCATGAAGGGCTTTGGAATCACTCCTCTAGATTTCTTTAGATTAATAGTTGAGGTGCTTTAAAAGCTCTTTTGGCTGAATATAAGTGTGGGCACACAACTATATCAAGCATGTACATGAATATGAAAAAGTAAAGCAATGCAAGATATAAGAAAGAGAGTTGAGAGATAGTCCAAACGCAAATACGACGATATGTTTCGAGGTTCGAGCCATTGCTTTACGTCCCCGCCTTCACACAAGAGGATTTCCACTATGTCCACACAGGACCTTCCACAAAGGGACCTCCACTGAGAAATTACAATTCAATATCGGGAGTACACAACTCCTCTCTTAAAACACAATCACATTTATACAAGAGGGAAGTCACAAAGCCAAAGAAAAAAAAGGTTTACAACTTAGTGATACATTGATCACAAACATTCTCTTGGTGATGTAAAGAGATCACAAACAATTTTCTTATAAAAAAAAGATTATATAGATAGGTATATAATTGATAGCTCAAGTTGAGAAATCAAAGTATTTTGAAAAAGAAATTCACAAAGAAAAACACTTGGGAAAAACTCTAGATATGAAAAATAAAGCACAAAATAAATTTCCTAAAGATTTCTTTTTCTTTGATTTTTCCAACACTTTGAAAACAAATAAAGATATAGAATTTTGGAAAAAAACTCTTTTGAAAACTTTACTGAAAAGAAGAGGAGAATTTTCGCACTTAAAAATCTTATGAGAAACAGCCCCCACAACCCCTATTTATAGGGCTTGGAAAAAACTAGCTGTTTGGGTCAAAATCTGCTCAGAATGGGCTATCAGTTGACCGCCCGGTCAGCTGGCCAATAGTTGGATTTTTGACCATTTGGCTATGTCTGTCGACTAGCCCCAAGGCAAAACTGCCTGTCGGTCAACCAGCCCAAGGCCAAAAGCCTATCGGTCGACCCCCCGATCGACCGGACCTTACCAGAGAGTTGGGTAATGCCAGTCGGTCGACCGCACAGTCGACCGACCATAGGCATGGGCTATATGCACGTCCTTGTGCATGTTGGTGGATGATTGTTATACATATTTGCATATTTTACCACTTCCATACCATGCATATTGTATATAAAAATGTGATTTTTAATCCTTTTCTCTCTATTTTTGCAGGTCCACAACTTAAAAGAGAAAAAGCCCAAAAATCTCTTTAAATTAGTAATAATTAAAGAGATTAATTCAAAGCCCAAAAGAGCCCAAGATTTGAATCTAGAATCAGGAGAGATCTGCGCCCAACTCGATCTTCCAGAAGGCCACGTGGATAACAACCTCGCAACTAACTCACAACAGAAAATCTGGTCTCAACGGCCCAGATTTTGCCGCCAAATTTGGGATTTTCCCGCGTAATTGAGGCAGTTAAGAGTCTGTTGAAGCCCAGATTTTGCGCCAACGGCCAGGGCTCTAGATCCTTCTCACTGAGGGCTATAAATAGAGGACCAGGGTCTGCACGAGAGAACAGAGAAGAGAGAGGAGAGAACTAGGGAAACTCTTGTATTTTGTTTTAGTATTCTCCTAGGTTTTAGTCTCCATCTTCTTTCTCCTAAAGATTTTGTCAAAGAGAGAGAGTGAGTGCTGTTGAAAGCTTGTAATCAAGGAGGTGACATCACTTGTAACAAGGGTTAATCAAAGCTTCGTCTTCTCTTTGCAAGTTCTAGTACGTTTTACTTTACATTGCTTTACTTACTTTGCTTTCTTGCATTTTCATTACTTTACTTCTCTTTGCTTTACATCATGAAGTGTTGTTTTGTTACTTGTATAATGGATAGCTAAATTTCTATTGCATGGCTAGCTAACAACTTACATAGCTAACTTCTATCTCTTTGAATGATTGCTTATCTTTATACTTGCATTGTGAGAGTTTCTTTTACTTACCAAGGAAGTAGAGTTGCTTTCCCTTGGTGAATGCTTGTACATACTCCATATGACTCATGTGTGCCTCATTTAGAGCCTTGTCTAGAACAAGAGCCTTGATGGAACATGGAGATGGATCACCAACCATGTGCTACTTGGAGAACAACTTCTTTACTTCAAGCTAATTTGTTGTTATGTCTTGAATGTTCAAATGAATGTTGATTCTTCTAACTTAGCATCCCTTGAGTACCAATCCTAGAGTTCATCATTGAAAATCTATCTAGAGAGCCAATGAATCAATATGAGGCTTCAAGCTAAGAACAAGAGAACACTCATCTTCAAAACGGTAAAGTACTTGAACAAACAAGCAAAGTAATCTCTATTTGCTAATGAATCAACATGAGGCAATCAAGCATCACCATTGAGTATAGTAAGTTAGCAAAGTAAAGTTAGCTAGCCATGTACTTTCTCATCTAAAGTCTTCCAAATATTTTCTTTACTAGCTTCTTTTCTCTTAGCAATACACTTTACTAAAGTTCTTTTGATTTCTTTTCCATCATGCACAAATCAACCACTTCTTCTATTTTCTTTTCCATGTTTCTTGCATTTGTGTAAATAACAAAGAAGAATCTTCGTTTTCATTTCTTCACTCCGAACCGTAAAACTTCCAACGTGAGCTCTCCTCGAGGATCGACCCGGTATAGCCATTGCTATAGCGGAGATTGGGAAGGATATATTAACCATCTTAAATACATTGTGAAGTGATCCAAGCACCGAGGTTGACTCTAAACTTTTCCTCTTTCATTGAATATTTGTGCAATAACTTCACACTATCCTTGCCTAATCAAATTTTTGGCGCCGTTGCCGGGGAGAGCAACGGTTTTTGATTTCAAGTGAAGAACTAAACGAATCTTCTTCTCTGTTGCAGGTTATAGGTTGAAGAAACAGAAAAATTTGCATTGCAGAAACATATAAGTAGGACCTGGGCCTCTGCTCTCGAAAGTAGAGACCAGGATCCCTCTGAATTGCCGCAAATTCTGGGTTTTTGCCGCAGAATTGCGGCAAGGAGGAGTTGACTACTGACCACTTTTCTGCAGGGCTTGCTTCTCTGCAAAATACAGCTGCTGCAATACTTAAAATCTTGTATGCTTCACCTTATATCTGCTAATCAACAGTAAAAAATTTGTTGCAAAGTTAAAAAAATTGTTTAGACATTTGCATTCTAGGCACGTGTCTTTCAATTCCTTTACATTTACTGTTGAAGAGTGCTGGAGGCAAGGTACGTAAGCATAGCATATAGACTAGGACTCACTCTTTGCTTGATTTAATTATGCTTTGAGTGAACCTTGTTTGTTATATTGTACACTTGCACAAATCAACTTTAAGGGCATTACCCATAAAAAAGATAAGGTGGGAATTTTATCACCCTTTCCTTAGCCCACAAATCATTTTTCCCAAGCACTCACAATCCTAAGCTTCTAAATAAAAATTGCTAGACGCTGGCCCTAGGAACATTCGGACTCACTTAGGAGATTATCTTAAGGGGAAAAGTGTTGGAAAGTGACTTTTGTAAAATCAGTGTCTAGGAAAGGGGTTGAGGGCCGAAAGCCCGAAGGTTGCTGGTTACTTAATTAAGGAACGTCTCTGACGGAAAACCTCCCACCAACCTTGACCTTCCCTAGCTGATTTGCTTATAGTCAAAGTCTACACCAAACCTCCTGTGGACGATCTAAAGTTAGGAGTCGTCTAGGTCCAGGAAACCTAGAAAGCTTGGATTGATTTTTTTTTCTTTTTTCTTGTTTGTTATTTTTCATTTTTCGCCTGTGTGATCGGTGCACGTTGATTGTGTAATTGTATGCAAGAGTGGTATCGAGATCCGAATTCTGCTAGGCTTGTGAGAGTTTCTACATTGGCACATACACCACCACTCGACACAATTCCAGTCATGACCAACAACGTTTCGTTGCAAGACAAGTTCTATCCTATTCGCACATCACTTCCATCTTGCATTCTCCTCCCAAACACAAATGGAAGTAACTTTGAGTTAAAGCCCCAGTTCATAAACACTCTTCCACGATTCCATGGCCTTGAATCTGAGGATGCGTACTTCTTCATCCGAGAGTTTGAAGAAGTATGCCTTATGATGAGAATTTCCCAGTTAACCGAAGATGCTGTCAGACTTAGGTTTATACCTTTTGCAGTTAAGGATATTGCTAAGAAGTGGCTTTATAATCTCCCAGTCAGCTCAATTTCTTCTTGGGATGATTTTGTTAAGGTCTTTCTTAAAAAGTTTTATCCTATCCATAAGACAGCCATTATGAGGAAGAATATAATGCAATTCAAACAAGAAGCTAATGAACCATTCTGGAAGTACTTTGAGCGCTTCAAAGACCTAGTAGCCCTGTGTCCCCATCACGGTATAGAAAAATGGCACCAGTGCCAGATTATCTATGATGGGCTTGATTATCAGACTAAGACGCTCCTTGAAACCATGTGTCAAGGAGAATTCTTAAAGAAGGATGAAGATCAGGGTTGGGATCTTTTTGAGGCTTTAGCTGAAAAGACAATCCAGTGGGAGTCATGTACTGAGAAACCCACACACACAACTTCCAGAACTGGTTTACACTCCATAGAATCCTCGATAGCTGCAGAAGCTAAAATTACACAATTGATGAAGAGGATTGAGTTGCTAGAGTCCAGGGAAAATTCTGCTGTTAATCAGGTCAACCCATCACCTGTGGTAAACCCGGGTTGTACCTACTGCCATGATCTGAATCATCTGTTTGAGGAGTGTCCAGTATATCAAGCGTAAATGTTTCAGGAGAGTACGAATGCCGCATACACCAGACCCACTTGTTGGAACCTGACATGTTCAAGATGTTGAAGCCTCTCCAATTACAAGATTTTGATGATTGACGAACACGACTACTACATGATGATTGCTCTACCTCAGATGGTGATTACTGAAGCTCATGGGTGTTTGTGGAAGTTGTTGTGTAAAGTTAGAATGATATGTAATAGCCTTGATAACTTACACACAAACTTAACCTTTCCAAGTCGACTTATCCCATTAACCTAGTCGACTACCCCAATGTAGTCGACTTGCCATATAGCCCTAGTTGACTAGTCCACTTAGAACAAAAACCCCTAACTCTCTGTTTGGACTCTGTAAGTAAATTAGTCGACTTATCATTCCTATATAGTCGACTAACAGATACTCTAGTCGACTAGTCCCTTTTTCAAGTCGACTAATCCTGGACACAAAATATTTCCAACTCTCTGTTTGTCAAATCTAGTCGACCAGCAGTAAACCAAGTCGACTAATCCAAGTTTCAAGTCGACTACAAGGTAGTTACAGTCGACTAAAAATAGTTTTTCAGAAACCTGTGTCTCCAACAGACACTTTCCTAGTCGACTAATATTTATACCTAGTCGACTAATAAGTGAACTTTTGCCTAGCCTAGTCGACTAATCCAGTTTCCTAGTCGACTATAGGCAGTTTCTGACTGTTGGACAGTTATTCTTATCTGATCAAATTGGCAACGTTTTACAACGTTTTAATCCTCTGAATTGGTGTCATAACTTCCCCAACTGACCCTAGTCTACATCTATAAATAGGGAAGTTATTCCTAAGGCCAATTACTAAGTTTTTCAATCAGATTTCCAAAAGCCAAAAATTCCAGATTTCTGAAAACTGAATTTCTCAACTTCTTTCTTCACCAAAAGCCATCTCCTCTTTGTGAAGAACTCTGAAGTAAAACCTTCCTATACAGAACCTTGTCCACTACAAATCCTTATCAAGGCTATAGGAAGATACTGTATTCATTTCAAAGAAGTTTGTACAAGGAGTCTTCTTGGGTGTAGAAGATTGTACAAGGTTTGTTCTCTTGGCGGAAGAGAAGTTGTGCACGTTGGCGAAGGGTGTTTTGCCAAGTGGTGCACAAGGTACTTGTTGTAGGGTGTACACAAGGAAAGTAAAGGAAATCTCAAGCATTTGGCTTGGGGACTGGATGTAGGTCACAAGGACCGAACCAGGATAACTCTCCACTGTTTGCGTTTGTTATTTTCTGTGGTTATCTTTTTAATTGCTTTAATTTCTGCAAGTAATTTGTTTTAAAGTTTAATTAACACTATTCACCCCCCCTCTAGTGTTGTTTTGCTTGTTATATAGATCCTACATTTGGTATCAGAGCAGGTTTCAAGGCAAACAACCATACAAGGATGGCAACGGAGTTCCCATCATCCCAATACAAAGAAGGGCATTCTACACAACGTCCACCGCTCTTTGACGGAACCAACTACAATTACTGGAAGTGTAGAATGAAGATCTACTTGCAGTCACTTGATTACGATCTTTGGAACATCGTAGAAGCAGCGTACACAAAGCCTACAACCAACTACAGCGCTTGGAGTGAAGAACAAAAGAAGAGTGCAAATCTGGATGCCAAGGCGATGAACGCTCTCTTTTGTGCCTTAACCAAAGAAGAGTTCAACCGTGTGTCTACATCAACCTCTGCACATCAAATATGGCATACACTCGAGGTAACACACGAAGGTACGAACAAGGTTAAAGAATCTAAAATTTCAGTTCTTGTACACAGGTTTGAATTGTTCAAGATGAAGGAGAACGAAACCATATCCGAGATGGTTACAAGGTTCACCGACATCACCAACACTCTTGCATCTCTTGGAAAGGACTACACTCAAGTTGAACGAGTCCGCAAGATCCTTCGAGCACTCACACCGGAATGGGAGAAGAAGACAACCGCCATTGAAGAGGCGAACGATCTCTCAACCTTGTCATTAGAAAACCTAATTGGTAATCTAATGGCATATGAAGTGCAAATAGAAGAAAGAAAGAAGGACGAACAACAACATCAATCCAAGAAGAAAGTTCTTGCCTTCCATGCATCTTCAGACACGGACAATTCGGATGAAGATGAAGAAGAAATGGCCATGCTTTCAAGGAAGTTCAAAAGGTTCTTAAAACAAGGTAAGTATAATAAAAATAAAGATACTAATGAAATTCCAACTTGTTTTAAGTGTAACAAACCAGGCCATATGAAGAAGGACTGTCCAATGATGAAATCAAAGGAACCTTTCAACAAGTTCAACAAGTTCAACAAGTCCAACAAGTTCAACAAATTCAACAAGATGAAGAAGGCCTTTCAAGCAACATGGGATGATAGCGACTCATCTTCCTCGGACGAAGAAGAAGCAACGGAAACCGCCAATATTTGCTTCATGGCCCAAGAAGATGAGGTACAAGATTATGATGCTTTATTAGAAGCCTTTAATGAACTTTATAGTAATTTCAAAACTGAAAAGATTAGAAATAAAGTTTTAATAAAGGAAAATGAAAAACTTGTTAATGATAATTCAATTCTTGTTTCTCAAGCATCATCTTTTATTTCTCAAAAAGAAGAATTTGAAAAAGTTATTATATCTTTAAAAAGAGACAATGAAGTTTTCTTAAAAGAAAATGTTTTACTTAAAAAGGAAACTTTTTCTTTAAGTTCTAGAATTAATATTTTAGATAAAGATATGATAAGTTTTAAAGTTAAATATGAAGATCTTTTGAAAAATGTTAATAAGTTTAATAAAGGAAAAGAGAACTTGAATATGTTATTATCTTCTCAAAAAATGTCTAATAACCATTTTGGTCTTGGTTTTTCAAAAGATAACAAGTATAAGCCTAATCATGTTGGTATTGGTTTTTCAAAGACTAATTTTGTAAGATCTACACATGTTCATAATTCATACAATGCTTTTGTAAAAAGAAATGATCTTTCAAAAAGAAGTAGATGCAAATATATATGGGTTCCTAAGAATTTGAATAATATTGATAAGAATATCTATGTTGCATCTTTTATTCATGAAGTATGTAATTCTAAGAATTATGTTTATATTAACAAGTGGAAACCAAATTCCAATTGGATTTGGGTTCCTAAAGGCTAACCTTTTTCGGACCCTATCATGATGGGTACCATATATAATGTTTTATCTTATAGGTACCGAACAAAGAAAAATGGATACTTGATAGCGGGTGTTCCAAACACATGACCGGACATATGCAACTATTGTCCTCCGTTCAAATGAAAAAGGGAGGTACAGTGATCTTTGGCGACAATAACAAAGGAAAAGTTATTGGAACCGGCATTGTTGGTAACTCTTCAAAACCTCTTATTGAAAATGTCCTTTTGGTAAGTGGTTTAAAACACAACCTATTAAGTATTAGTCAATTATGTGATAAGGGTTATAAAATTGTGTTTGAAAAAGATGTTTGTCTTATTTATGATGCTAATATGAAAGAGATTTTATTTAAAGGTTTTCGAAACAATAACATATATGAATTGTCAATAGAATGCATGTTTTCAAATGAAAATTTATGTCTTATTGCTTCAAATAATGATTATTTTTTATGGCATAAAAGATTTGGTCATTTGAATATGAAAACTATTTCTAAGATTTCAAAATTTGACTTAGTTAAAGGTCTTCCAAAAATTGCTTTCAAAAGGATTATTTTTGTGATTCTTGTCAATTAGGAAAACAAGTTAAATCTTCTTTTAAATCAAAAGATTTGGTTTCTACAAAAAGACCTTTAGAATTATTGCATTTGGATTTATTTGGTCCTACTCGTGTTTCTTCATTAAACAAGAGTAGATATGTTTTTGTCATTATAGATGATTACTCACGTTTTACATGGGTGATTTTTCTGAAAAATAAAAATGACACTTTTGATGAATTTGTAAGTTTTTGTAAAAGAATTCAAAATCAAAAGTCTCTAAACATAGTCACTATTCGTAGTGATCATGGAGGAGAATTTGAGAATGAATCTTTTTCAAATTTCTGTAATAAGTATGGTATTACACATAATTTTGCTTTTCCTAGAGCATCTCCTCAAAATGGTGTTATAGAGAGAAAGAATAGGACTTTGCAAGAATGTGCTAGAACTATGCTTATGGATAGTAACTTACCAAAATACTTTTGGGCTGAAGCCACTTCTACTGCTTGTTATGTTTTAAATCGAGTATTGATTCGACCATTTTTAAATAAAACTTCTTATGAATTGTTTCATGACCGAATTCCAAAAGTTTCATATTTTAAGATTTTTGGATGTAAATGCTTTATTTTAAATACTAAAGATGCTTTAGATAAATTTGATGCTAGATCTTATGAAGGTATTTTTGTTGGCTATTCTACTCATAGTAAAGCATATAGAATTTTTAATAAAAAATCTTTTACAATTGAAGAATCTTTACATGTTAAATTTGATGAATCCTTGACTAAACTTGTTTCTAATGATTCTCCACATGATGATGATCATATTATAGATTCTCCTAAAGATAATATTGTTATATCTTCTGTTGATACTAACGTGTCTAAGGATGAAGAGATTCCTACCGAGTTACCAAAAGCCTATGTTGAAGTAAGGAATCATCCACAAGATTTGGTAATTGGAGATATCAATCAAGGAGTTCAAACGAGATCCAAGTTGAACTACATGACACAAATTGCCTTCATTTCAATCATTGAACCGAAGAATATCAACGAAGCATGTGAGGACGATTTTTGGATAATTGCCATGCAAGAAGAGTTGAACCAATTTGTAAGAAACGATGTGTGGGATCTTGTGCAACGTCCTACTGATCATCCCGTCATTGGTACAAGATGGGTCTTCAAGAACAAACTCAATGAAGCCGGTGAAGTCATTAAGAACAAGGCAAGGTTAGTAGCACAAGGGTACAATCAAGAAGAAGGTATTGACTTCGATGAAACTTATGCTCCTGTTGCAAGACTTGAATCAATTCGTATATTACTTGCTTTTTCATGTTTCATGAATTTCAAATTATATCAAATGGATGTAAAAAGTGCCTTTTTAAATGGAATAATTAAAGAAACTGTTTATGTAGAACAACCACCAGGTTTTGAACATGAAAAATTTCCTAACCATGTTTTCAAACTTAAAAAAGCTTTATATGGTTTAAAACAAGCACCTCGTGCTTGGTATGATAGATTAAAGAGTTTTCTTTTAAATTCAGATTTTAAAATGGGAAGTGCAGATACAACTCTTTTTATCAAACATGTTAATAAAGATATCTTAATAATTCAGATTTATGTTGATGATATACTATTTGGTTCTACTAACGATGATCTTTGTCAAGAATTTTCTAAGACTATGCAGAATGAATTTGAGATGAGTCACATGGGCGAACTCACTTACTTCCTCGGACTTCAAATCAAACAAATGAAGGAAGGAATCTTCATCTCCCAATGCAAATACGCTAAGGAACTCCTAAAGCGATTTGGCATGGAAAATTCTGGTCACAAGAATACTCCGATGAGTACAACTACCTTTTTGGACAAAGATGAAAGTGGTAAGAATGTCGATCAGAAACTCTATAGAGGTATGATTGGCTCTCTACTTTACATTACTTCTAGTAGACCTGATATAATGTTTAGCGTATGCTTATGTGCTAGATATCAGTCAAATCCTAAAGAATCACATATTAAAGCCGTGAAAAGGATCTTTAGATATTTAAATAACACAGTCAACTACGGTTTATTTTATCCAAAGTCATGCACATTTGATTTATTATCTTATAGTGATGCTGATTTTGCTGGTTGTAAATCTGACCGGAAGAGTACTAGTGGTACTTGTCACTTTTTGGGACATTCACTAGTCTCTTGGTTCAGTAAAAAGCAAAATTCCGTGTCATTATCAACAACTGAGGCAGAATATATTGCTGCTAGTGTTGCATGTGCACAAATAATTTGGATGAAACAAACCCTACTTGACTATGGCATGAATATCACAAACTCACCTATTATGTGTGATAACACTAGTGCTATTAATCTATCTAAAAATCCAGTTCACCATTCACGTACAAAACATATAGATATAAGACATCATTTCTTACGTGATCATGCTTTAAAAGGTGATATTTCTTTAAATTTCATTTCAACTGATAATCAAGTTGCTGATATCTTAACTAAACCACTAAAAGAAGATACTTTTATTAAGTTTAGAAGAGATCTTGGTATTTGTAATTTTTCAGATTTTTAAACAATTTTTTAGAATTTTTCAAAGTCTGTATTTTTTGTGCAAATTAGTCGACTTACAACTATTATTAGTCGACTTATAAAAGTCTTAGTCGACTTATAAAATTTCCTAGTCGACTCCTGTGAGAAACAGAAAGTTTTTAAGTCGACTATAGAAAACTATCAGTCGACTAGACCTATTATTAGTCGACTAGTCTTGTCCTGTAAGTCGACTAATACTGTGAAATTCTGTTTTCTGTTTTCGGATTCCTGTTTCAAACCCGACCCAATAACTTAAGTCATGGATCCGTTTACACTCAGATTTAATCCTATCCATTGATTATATCCAGGATTAATCTTAACCATTGATTTCTTTCTATTACTCTCCTAAACCCTAGAAAATCCCTCATTCTTTCCTTGCAGCCGAGAGTTCAAGTCGACCAGAGGAGATTTAGGGCACCCGGGTTCTGCGAGTTTCTTCCACAGAAATTCCTCCAATTTCTTCCTCAGTTCCACATTTCTGGTATAATCTTTTCACTTTCAGTTCTTTTCATCCATATCTACTATCTAGTTGTTCCAATTTCAGTTTTCAACATGTCTCGTTCTAAGAAAACCAAGTTTACCCCAGGTTCTTCCTCTTCCAATGTTGATTTTAGGTCATTTCTGAGAAACCCTGCCCTAGAAAAAGATTATCTTCGTTTGTCTCAGTTAGATATCATACCCGGAAGATTTATCAATTATGATGATTTTTATGATTATGATATCATGTCCTATCTTCGAACTTGTGGATTATATAACATGTTCTCTTCAGAAGTTAAGGATGAATATTATCCTTTTCTCATTTATCTATTCTACACACATTTAAATTATGAAGATAATGAGAATGCAACCTATCTTGAAACCTTTGTTAAGGGTGTCAATATTAAGCTTTCTATCAAGCAAATTGGTCGTATCTTATCTATTCCCTATTCTGGCCTAACTCTTGATGAGATTGTCATGGATGATGAGGATATCTTAAATCAGATTTTTCTACCTGGTCAACATCTACCAATGACCAACAACAAGCTTAGACCTATTCCCCGTCTAATTGGTAGAATCCTCTCTTATAACATCTGCCCTAAGACTGGTAGTTATAACTACTTTTCCAGGGAATTATCGTCGTGTGTCTATGCTATCATGGCTGGACATGACGTTAATTGGGCAAAAATCATATTTGACACCATGGTCAAATTTCATTCCTCCTTCTTACCATTTGGCGCCTTTCTAACTCCAATTTTTCGGAAGTACAATATTGATCTTGCTTCTGAAAATACTGTTGTCAAGATTTTCGAACTCTTTGATCGTGCTGCCATAAATAGGATGAAATTACCTGATTTTCCTTCTGCAGAACCACAACAACCACCTTCAAATCCACCAAGTCCTCCACATGGTCCATCTACATCTTCACAACCCGATCCTCCTCCAACTCAACCAAATCCCTATGCCGATGCTTTCTATAATTCCATGTCCGCCCAGATAGCATCCATTCAATCTTCTCAACAAGATTTGTTGAATTCTCACTCTCGCATTCTTGCGAATCAGTCTATGATGATGGATAGGCTGCAATCCATTGAGTCTACCCAATCAGCCATAATCAGTCTTCTCAAGGTCGGTTACCGTCCACCTCCTCCTCCCGGATCCGACGATTGAAGCTATTGGTGTTGGAGTGTCTCTTTTTATGTTATTTTCTTTTGGCAGAACTCTTATGTATTTTGTTTTTAGTACTATGTATCTTCTCTTTTTGTTAATGACAAAGGGGGAGAAGTTGTTATGTAAGTGTGTTCAGTATGTAAGTGTGTTCAGTGTTTTATGTGTTAAGTGTTTATCACTTTATGTTTGTGTCACTGTGTGTTACTTTGTAAAAACTCTGTTATGTTATGTAAGTTTTTATGTTGTGATATGTGTTATATGTTCTGTCACATATTTGTGTATCTGTGTCATAATCTGAGAATTTCTGCATATTGTGCAACATTGTGACAAATTCAATCATATTTGACATATATATGTTATGCATACTAACATATAATCATGCAGGTGCAACCTAACATTTTCTGCAGGGACAAAATATTTTTTATATAACTTAGTTACTGCAGGGGAGTTTTGTTGCAGGGGGAGCCATCATAGCCATATGTTGTCATCATCAAAAAGGGGGAGAATGTTGGAACCTGACATGTTCAAGATGTTGAAGCCTCTCCAATTACAAGATTTTGATGATTGACGAACACGACTACTACATGATGATTGCTCTACCTCAGATGGTGATTACTGAAGCTCATGGGTGTTTGTGGAAGTTGTTGTGTAAAGTTAGAATGATATGTAATAGCCTTGATAACTTACACACAAACTTAACCTTTCCAAGTCGACTTATCCCATTAACCTAGTCGACTACCCCAATGTAGTCGACTTGCCATATAGCCCTAGTCGACTAGTCCACTTAGAACAAAAACCCCTAACTCTCTGTTTGGACTCTGTAAGTAAATTAGTCGACTTATCATTCCTATATAGTCGACTAACAGATACTCTAGTCGACTAGTCCCTTTTTCAAGTCGACTAATCCTGGACACAAAATATTTCCAACTCTCTGTTTGTCAAATCTAGTCGACCAGCAGTAAACCAAGTCGACTAATCCAAGTTTCAAGTCGACTACAAGGTAGTTACAGTCGACTAAAAACAGTTTTTCAGAAACCTGTGTCTCCAACAGACACTTTCCTAGTCGACTAATATTTATACCTAGTCGACTAATAAGTGAACTTTTGCCTAGCCTAGTCGACTAATCCAGTTTCCTAGTCGACTATAGGCAGTTTCTGACTGTTGGACAGTTATTCTTATCTGATCAAATTGGCAACGTTTTACAACGTTTTAATCCTCTGAATTGGTGTCATAACTTCCCCAACTGACCCTAGTCTACATCTATAAATAGGGAAGTTATTCCTAAGGCCAATTACTAAGTTTTTCAATCAGATTTCCAAAAGCCAAAAATTCCAGATTTCTGAAAACTGAATTTCTCAACTTCTTTCTTCACCAAAAGCCATCTCCTCTTTGTGAAGAACTCTTAAGTAAAACCTTCCTATACAGAACCTTGTCCACTACAAATCCTTATCAAGGCTATAGGAAGATACTGTATTCATTTCAAAGAAGTTTGTACAAGGAGTCTTCTTGGGTGTAGAAGATTGTACAAGGTTTGTTCTCTTGGCGGAAGAGAAGTTGTGCACGTTGGCGAAGGGTGTTTTGCCAAGTGGTGCACAAGGTACTTGTTGTAGGGTGTACACAAGGAAAGTAAAGGAAAATCTCAAGCATTTGGCTTGGGGACTGGATGTAGGTCACAAGGACCGAACCAGGATAACTCTCCACTGTTTGCGTTTGTTATTTTCTGTGGTTATCTTTTTAATTGCTTTAATTTCTGCAAGTAATTTGTTTAAAGTTTAATTAACACTATTCACCCCCCCTCTAGTGTTGTTTTGCTTGTTATATAGATCCTACACCACTTACAATCCTTACTCCAAGACTTACAATCCGGGATGGCGAAACCATCCTAATTTTTCTTGGAGTCAGTCTGGTCCTGAGCAGCCGAGACAACCATTTTCACAACAATACCCTGCTCAGTCTCATCCACCGACTTACCACCAGAACCCACCAAATGTCCATTCATACCAGAGTCCACCCAGATTCCAGTCATACCAAAATCCTGTGCCTTACCAAGCAAATTTTCAGCCCCAGTATCAACATCATCCACCACCCAATCCTTCGGACAAGAGAATTTCTAATTTGGAGAAAATGATAGAGACCTTATCTAAGACCCAAGCTTCAATGATGAACAATCAGCAGCAGGACATGAACAAATTGCAAATCCAGATAGGGCAGTTGGCTAATTCTCTGGCTGAAAGACAAAAAGGAATGCTACCTAGCCAACCTGTGCCAAATCCCAAAACTCATTTTCCCCTGCACGAAGTTGAAGACTTGGGCCCCAGCCAATGCCAAGCCATTCAAATCCTTAGATCTGGGAAACATGTAGATAATAAGGTTTCAACTCAGTCTCCCAAATCTGTGTCACCACCTTCTGTTCCAATTCAACCCATGCAAGATAGTCCTTCTTCAAGCACACAACCATCCACTTCCCAGTCTAAAGGAAAAGAGAAAGTTGATGAGCAAACATACAAGCCTGTTGTCCCATTCCCAAATAGGCTCACAAATCATAAGATGAATGCTCACATGGAGAAGATAAGAGAGATATTCAACCAAGTACAAATCAATGTCCCTCTCTTAGATGCCATTCAACAAGTCCCATCCTACGCCAAGTTTCTAAAAGAAATGTGTACCAAAAAGAGAAAAGCAAATGTCCCTAAAAAAGTCTTTTTGGATTCCAACATAAGTGAACTGCTCAATGGTCCAATCCCTGTGAAATACAAAGATCCAGGGAGCCCAACCATTTCTTGCATCATAGGGCAGACCACCATAAATAGGGCTTTGCTAGACTTGGGCGCGAGCATCAATCTTCTCCCATTTTCCGTGTATCAGCAATTAGGGTTAGGCAACCTTCGCCCAACCCAAATGACGATACAGTTGGCTGACCGCTCTGTAAAGATTCCCAAGGGGGAGATTACAGATGTGTTAATACGGGTCGGGGAATTCATTTACCCCGTAGACTTTGTTGTTCTTGAAACACAACCCGTACAAAATCACAGAGCACAGACACCTGTCATTCTCGGACGACCTTTCTTAGCCACCGCAAATGCAATCATCAACTGTAGAAATGGATCGATGCGGCTAACTTTCAGAGATATGACAAAAGAGGTGAATGTTTTCCATCTGGGAAAGCAGCCAAGGGATTTGGACAATGACTCTTTTGAAGTAAACTTGATAGAGGGATTAACTAGTGAACATGTTGAGGAGGTTGAGTATGAGTCTGAAGAGGAATTTGAGTTGGAGTCTGATGATTTCAACCTTGATCAGATTGTTGAATCAAATGTTGAAAGGACCACTAATTCCATCCCTATTCTTCCCTTGAACCATGAACAACCGGTGATAGATCCTGTCCCTTCTGCTGAGCTTAAGGTTCTTCCCGACCATCTCAAATACAAATACTTGGATGAGAAGGAATCCTTTCCTGTAATAATTGCATCCAATCTCACTGAACAACAAGAAGAGGATCTCCTTTCTGTGTTAAGGGAAAATAGAGAAGCCATTGGTTGGACCATGACTGATATCAAGGGGATTAGTCCTTCCATTGTTCAACATAGGATTCATTTGACGGAAGATGTCAAGCCTAAACGAGACCCACAGCGTAGACTTAACCCAATTATGCAAGAAGCTGTTAGATCTGAGATTTTGAAACTATTAGACAATGGGATTATCTATCCCATATCCGATAGTCAATGGGTAAGTCCAGTTCACGCTATGCCTAAGAAAGCTGGATTTACTGTGGTGGAAAATGAGAATAAAGAATTGATACAAACACGTCTTCCAACGAAGATTCGAGTTTGTATTGATTACAGGAAACTGAACACTGCCACACGTAAAGACCACTTTCCACTTCCTTTCATTGATCAAATGCTGGAGAGATTGGCGGGACACGAGTATTACTGTTTCCTGGATGGATATTCAAGATATAATCAAATCCCAATTGCTCCCGAGGACCAAGATAAGACTACCTTCACCTGTCCTTTTGGAACATTTGCTTACCGAAGGATGCCCTTCGGTTTATGCAATGCTCCTGCAACATTTCAACGTTGCATGTTGAGCCTTTTTTCGGACATGGTGGAGAAATTTTTGGAAATTTTCATGGATGATTTTTCGATTTATGGGGATTCCTTTGAGCAATGCTTGTACCATTTGAAGTTGGTGTTACAACGCTGTATGGAGAAAATTTTAACACTTAATTGGGAAAAGTGTCACTTTATGGTCAAGCAAGGAATCGTACTTGGGCACAAGGTATCAAGAATAGGAATTGAGGTGGACAAGTCTAAAGTGGAAGTCATAACAAAGCTCACTGAACCAACATGCTTAAAGGACATTAGATCATTCTTAGGGCACGCCGGTTTCTATAGGCGATTTATTCAAGGATTTAGTAACATTGCAAGACCCTTGACAAATCTCTTAGGAAAGGATGTACCCTTTATATTTGATGAGGAATGTCAAAAATCATGGAAGGAGCTTAAGAATAGACTTGTCTCAGCACCGATCATCTCTGCACCAGATTGGACCAAGCCTTTTGAGATTATGTGTGATGCCTCTGACTTTGCTATAGGCGCCGTTTTAGGACAGCGTATTGATAATAGGCAACACGTAATCTATTATGCTAGCAGAACGCTGAATGATGCCCAACTCAATTATACAACTACTGAAAAGGAATTTTTAGCGGTTGTCTTTGCGTTGGAGAAGTTTCGCCAATATCTGCTAGGGTCCAGGACAATTATTTTTACTGATCACTCCGCCCTAAAGTACTTAATGCAAAAGAAAGATGCTAAGGCAAGACTTATTCGATGGATACTTCTTTTGCAAGAGTTTGATTTGGAGATTAAAGACAAAAAGGGCGTTGAGATTTTTTTTTCTTTTTCTTTTTTTTTTTCCCGAGCCGACCTCTGCCAAATTTTCCCTTCACCTGGCACCTCATTTTTGCCGCAATTTCCCATCTTCAGCCGCAGATCCACTGCACTCTGGCCACTTCTGGCGCCCAGAAAATTTCTGGCCGGCTGATTTATTCTTCTGGTGGCAGATCCAGAGCCATTCTTCCAGATTCTGTCCCGGGTGCCTTCTGCACATCTGTTTTTGGATTTCCCCCCACGATCTCCGGGGGTGGTTTGATTTCTCATACTTAAATCCTTTGCTTTAATTCCATTATCATACATGGCCCCGAATTTGTTTGTAGAAAGGGATTTTTCCATACTTTTGAATGATAGTGGGGGGTATGGGCACATCTTTGTGGATAGAATACGTGCATGGAATTGGTACTCTTTGGTCTATGATAACAATGACTACGATGCATATTATTGCCCTGATCTTGTCACTACTTTTTATAATTCAATTGATCATGCATCTGTGAATTTTGACACGCACCAATTTGTAGTACACATGCCATTCGGTGACATCTTTGTCACAATCCCACTCATTGCTGAAATCACTAATGTCCCCATTCATCCCCACCATAGCGACCCCTTGCCATTGCTAGATTACATACCCATCATGGGGGTCCGCTGTACAATTCAGGACCGTGGGCTCAAAGCCAACATGACTTTTCGAAATGTTCATTGCATTGGACGCTGGGTCCAACGCAACATTTTTGGGCTTGACCATCAATCTTCCTTTAACAGACCCGTGTTACAAATAATCCATGATTTAATGACACATAACCACACGGTCTGTTTGAATAGGGCCATCTTCCGTGCCATTCTTAATCATTCCTCCCGCACTCGGGGTCCAAAGCATTCCCATTCAATCTTAATCACACGTCTGTGTAAACAGTTCATATCAGACGCTGTCTTTAATACATTTGACCGAGTGCCTGTTACTGTAGAGAGACCCACAAGCTCATATAATGGTTGCTTGCAGGCGCTCTGGACACCCAGTGCCCAGCCTGAGGATGTACCTGTGGAGTCCTCTTCGGAGGAAAGCCTGGAGGAGATAGATGACCCACAATTCTGGCGGCAGGACCCCCCAACTGAGTCACGAACCTTCATGTCCACCATGTGGAAGGGCATGAAGAAAATCTTTAGGGGACAAGTGAGGCTGAGAAAGAAGGTAGAGGAGCAATCCTCTCGGCTAGGTCGTATGGAGGCAGCGTTGAGGAGATCACAGTCAGCTGGACCTAGCACCACCGCGGGTCCAAAGCGACAGAGGGAGTAGCTTTATCCTTTATCTATTTCATGCATCATTTCATCTTTCATACATTGAGGACAATGCATGAGATAGGTATGGGGGGGTAGATGCTAACATAGGATTTTTCATTTTCTTTTTAGGCCTTTTTATTTTTTAGGATTTTCACTTTCTTTTTAGGTTTTACCTTTCTTTTTAGATTTTACTTTTCTTAGAAAAATATAAAAAAAATAGAAAATAAAAAAAAGAAAATTCTTGATCCATGTTTAAAGAATCAAACTTGACATTTAGGGATTAAGGAAGCTCTTAACTAAGATTTTTAATTATAAGTTAAAAAGAGGAGTTTTGTTAGATTTTTAGGTTAAGTAATAAAGGATTAGAAAAATTACTAGATTTTAATTCTTTCTTTAGATAAATACATTAAACATATTAAAGGATTAATCAAAGACTTTGTGATTTTAGTTACATATATATATAATAAAAAAAATATATAAAAAAATGTACATAAATAAATAATAAATACTTAGCCACTGATTAAGCTGGTTAGTCGTGCCTCAAGAAGCATTGCCGATCACGCCTAAAAGTGGTTAAGTCCTTAAATTCCTTCGTGGCCTTTTTTACTCGAGTCATCGAACCTGAGGGATGTTTTCTCATCTGGTGCCCTAAGACCATCTGGTTTGGGAGTCATCGGTAAGAGACTCGCTACAAGGGTAAACTAGAAAGCCTAAGGATGCTAAGGAAATATAAATAAATAAACATTGTATATAAAAAAAAGAAAAAAAGAAAAAATATATTATATATATATAAGTAAATAAATGAACTTAGTCTAAGAAAGATCCTTCATATTTATAGATGTATATATCCTAGGATTGATGCAAAATCCGGTTTTTGATCTTTTCCCTAAAATCTTAACCTAAATTGAAAACAAAACTCCAAATAGACACTTATAAGAGGAATAAAAAGTTTAGAGTAACCTGAAAACCTATAGCTCAAGTTAGAATCTTTAAAACATGAATCAAAATTTTCACTAACCCTTTTATTTTTCTTTATGGATTTTGTGGGTGCAATCCGCTGAAAACCCTCAGGAGACAACACTCCTCCTCTAGGGTAACCTAGAGGTTTAACGGCTTGTTGCACACGCTCAGTGCAATCGTGTCACCTACGAAAGTGGTGTAATAAACTAGTTAGGATTTTTCTTTCTTTTTTCTTCCTTTTTGCTCGAGGACGAGTAAAAGTTAGGTATGGGGGTGTGATTGTTATACATATTTGCATATTTTACCACTTCCATACCATGCATATTGTATATAAAAATGTGATTTTTAATCCTTTTCTCTCTATTTTTGCAGGTCCACAACTGAAAAGAGAAAAAGCCCAAAAATCTCTTTAAATTAGTAATAATTAAAGAGATTAATTCAAAGCCCAAAAGAGCCCAAGATTTGAATCTAGAATCAGGAGAGATCCGCGCGCCAACTCGATCTTCCAGAAGGCCACGTGGATAACAACCTCGCAACTAACTCACAACAGAAAATCTGGTCTCAACGGCCCAGATTTTGCCGCCAAATCTGGGATTTTCCCGCGTATCTGCGGCAGTTAGGAGTCTGTTGGAGCCCAGATTTTGCGCCAACGGCCAGGGCTCTAGATCCTTCTCACTGAGGGTTATAAATAGAGGACCAGGGTCTGCACGAGAGAACAGAGAAGAGAGAGGAGAGAACTAGGGAAACTCTTGTATTTTGTTTTAGTATTCTCCTAGGTTTTAGTCTCCATCTTCTTCCTCCTAGAGATTTTGTCAAAGAGAGAGAGTGAGTGCTGTTGAAAGCTTGTAATCAAGGAGGTGACATCACTTGTAACAAGGGTTAATCAAAGCTTCGTCTTCTCTTTGCAAGTTCTAGTACGTTTTACTTTGCATTGCTTTACTTACTTTGCTTTCTTGCATTTTCATTGCTTTACTTCTCTTTGCTTTACATCATGAAGTGTTATTTTGTTACTTGTATAATGGATAGCTAAATTTCTATTGCATGACTAGCTAACAACTTACATAACTAACTTCTATCTCTTTGAATGATTGCTTATCTTTATACTTGCATTGTGAGAGTTTCTTTTACTTACCAAGGAAGTAGAGTTGCTTTCCCTTGGTGAATGCTTGTACATACTCCATATGACTCATGTGTGCCTCATTTAGAGCCTTGTCTAGAACAAGAGCCTTGATGGAACATGGAGATGGATCACCAAACATGTGCTACTTGGAGAACAACTTCTTTACTTCAAGCTAATTTGTTGTTATGTCTTGAATGTTCAAATGAATGTTGATTCTTCTAACTTAGCATCCCTTGAGTACCAATCCTAGAGTTCATCATTGAAAATCTATCTAGAGAGCCAATGAATCAATATGAGGCTTCAAGCTAAGAACAAGAGAACACTCATCTTCAAAACGGTAAAGTACTTGAACAAACAAGCAAAGTAATCTCTATTTGCCAATGAATCAACATGAGGCAATCAAGCATCACCATTGAGTATAGTAAGTTAGCGAAGTAAAGTTAGCTAGCCATGTACTTTCTCATCTAAAGTCTTCCAAACATTTTCTTTACTAGCTTCTTTTCTCTTAGCAATACACTTTACTAAAGTTCTTTTGATTTCTTTTCCATCATGCACAAATCAACTACTTCTTCTATTTTCTTTTCCATGTTTCTTGCATTTGTGTAAATAACAAAGAAGAATCTTCGTTTTCATTTCTTCACTCCAAACCGTAAAACTTCCAACGTGAGCTCTCCTCGAGGATCGACCCGGTATAGCCATTGCTATAGCGGAGATTGGAAAGGATATATTAACCATCTTAAATACATTGTGAAGTGATCCAAGCACCGAGGTTGACTCTAAACTTTTCCTCTTTCATTGAATATTTGTGCAATAACTTCACACTATCCTTGCCTAATCAGTGGACCGACCGGTCGACCGAACTAGGATTTTTAACCTGGGCTTGGTCAACCGATCGGTCGACCACCAGTTGCCCAGTACAGGATTTTTAGGGTTTGAAATGCAACTTGTTAATTCCATAAAAATTTCATTAAAGCTCCATAAAATCCACAAAACTAAGTTCATATAAATATTTGAAGTACAAATATGTGTGATCAAAATTGAGCACATATTACATACTATATGAACTATTTTTAGGCATGGAAATATCAGCTTTAAACAAAAAATATATTTTCCATAAACCAAATTTTGAAATTAAAAAATCATTTTCTCTAAAACTTGTATAGATACAAAAACATGATATTAAAACACTTTTGAAGTATAGTGCGCATGGATAGAATTCTATACACATATAAAAGATATACCTATGTTTTTGACACTAAATCCCAAAATAAGTTTTGTTAAAAATAAAACTTGAAAGCATGAACTAGAATCATCAAAATAAGTTTTCTACAATATAAAATAATAATGTATATGGATGAAATCCAATACACATTTAAACATGTAAAACTTCTTTTGATTCTATCTATTCATGAAAACTGAAAACATATATACTTGAAAATCCAAAACGGTAAAACTGAAATCAAAACTATTAAGTTTTTGTGTGTGTGTGTGTACTTGAGCATATCAAAACTAATTATCCTTACACAAGATCTAAACTCTAAACCAAATAAACCGAAGTCTTCTTGTCGATCTCTATCTCCAAGCTGACTCGATCCAAACTCGATCCGTGGAGCTTGACTTCTTCCGAGTACTAGATGCAATATTGACGCGTGAGCTCTTGAATCAACATGTGTTAGCTCTAAAACTGACTTTGAATTCTTTGTTGAAGCTAAACACCTACTAAGATCTTGATTAATATCTGAAATTTATTAAACACAAGATCATTAGTAACTTAACTTCATAAGTTAGTCATCATCAAAACTAAGGTGAAGAGCCTTTGGGCTAACATAAATTAAACAAATAAAAACATATATACATAAACAGAAGCATGCATATATAAACTCTAAATTTCTCTCTCTTTTTTGTCAATTCATCAATAAAGGGGTAAAGAAAAAATAAAGTAAATGTATATGCGATATAAATCCACGAAGAGGAGAGACTATAAAGTTAACTCCCCTGCATACATGCATTACATGAAGAAAATGATGACTAAACCCTAACCCATTTAAGCATAATATACAATGTATAGACGGAGATATTAAGCTCCCCCTATACACGTGTATCACATAAAGAAAAGAGGTCAAGTTCTTCTTTATATATTACACTCATCATGAATCTATATATAAAGGAGATGTTAAGCTCCCCTTCATATAAGCAATACATGTCAAAACAAATTTTGAAACCAATTTTGATACCAATTAAAACAAATTTTGATACCAATTGTAATCAACAAAACAAATTTTGATATCATATGAAATCAATTAAATAAATTTTGATACTACTTGAATGCAAAACAAAATTTTTTTTGATAAACCTATAAAAAAATATACTAGTAGATAAACATAAATATTATCTTATATATAAACATAAACATAAAATCATTTTAAGCCAAATAATTTTTCTCCTTTTTTTTGAAATAATCACAAAACTAATGCATAAGCTTGTTGGAAACAAAAGCAAATGTTTTGAAGTAAAAACTAAACTTAGCATGAAATCAATTTGCATTATAAAACATGTATGGTCACTATAAAACATGCACAATCAATGCTAAATATGTATGCATGTTAATGAAAATACCATTTGAGATTTAACACATACATATATAGAAAAACTTGAATGAGTATACAAAATTGAAATAATATGGGAATTATGTATATAACTCATATCATCCACCCTATCTTGCACAAGTTAAAAAAAATACTCATTAAGGTACACAAGGCATGGTCACCCAACCAACTGCCCTTTAAGGGTAGAAGTTTTCAAAAATAAGGTTTTGAAAATAGTAGCTAAATTGAAAATACTACCAAATGAAGAATAAAGAACTAGTTTAAGATAGTTTTAAAAATTAGTTTAAGATCCTTCAAATATGAAACCAATCATATATTTCATGAAACATGTATGTTACACAAGAGTTGTCACTCAAAATCTATATAGCACATAAATGCTCATGAAAATAAAGTCATGAGTAAAAAAATGTAAGTGCACAAGAATCATGTGAATAATATATTCATGAAAATAAATCAATAAGACTCAAAACAAAAACTCAAATGAAATTCTTTTTCCATAAACATGATATATCATATAACCATTCAAAAATCATCAAAACTAGGACATACAATGTACAATCAAATATAAAATGAGTACACAAATAAAATAAAATGTATAGCATGAAGATCAAGTGTAACTCAAGAATTGTATATGTATAACACAAGTTTTAACAAGATGTGCATATGAACTTATGATATAAACATATAAATTAATATATGCTTTAATGTAAAACATATAAAATATGAATCTACCAAAAAGATAGGCATATAAATCTACTTGAAAATATGAAGAAATTCAAAAATACATGCATAGCTTACAATAAATCAACTCAACATTAAGCACAAAATAATATATAATTGAGTCTAGGTTACTATACTAGCATATAAGCATTTAAAATATTTTAAAAGTGAAGGATGAAATGATTACCAATACTGATGTAACCAATCTATTTCTCCAAAATAAGGTAGTCCTCCCATCAAAGCTGCTTGATAGCGATGCATCCATGATGTGTCCATCAAACTCTAATTGCATCTACTACTAAGGCACCAATCTTCTCACATTTTGTGAGAGCCCACACCTGCATCAAAAATAAGTTGTGTGGATTTTGGTACCCGTATCTTTTTGGGTCTACAGGGGTTAATTCCATTGGGAACCCAAACATTTTTGTTTGTAAAATTTAAGAATTTAATCTATTAATGCAAGATTTTGTAAGATGGCCTTTGCGGCCGCAATGTGTACATGCGTACACTCTAACATATATGTGGGTTGTATGAGTGTAAGCATGGTGTGCATGTGTATGCCACGTAGGATGTGCATGCATCTGTGGAACTTGTTTCTTGTAAAACATAGATTCCAATCTACTATGATTAAGAGCACATTGGCTCAAAGTTGAGCCTAAACAATCAATTCTATTTTTCAAAACATGAAACTCTTTTGTGTCAATAGAAGATAAAGGAATAATAAAATGAGAAACATGTCAAGAATGAGATCAAAATCATTTTTAAGACTATTAAAAGAAATAGATAAATTCTCTTTTTCTTTAAAACAAAATCCTTTCTTTTGAAAGAGAATCAATTTTGTTTTTCACTGAATTGTTTTCTTAAAAAATAACATTCAATTTTGAAGACAAGGAAACATTCTCTTTTTTCAAAACATCATTTCATTCAACAAAGTTTCATTTTCTTTCAAAACAAAATCATTTTCTTTCTTCAACAAATCATATCTTTTAAAAAGTTTATGACAAAGCAATGCAAGCTCGTCATAAGACATATTAACATCATCATCAAGCTCAAAATCAAAATTTACCTCAATAGGGTCATCCCCTTGGACCATATAGCACATGTTGGAAGTATCACTTCCTTGATCTGAGTCACTCTCCTTGTCAGTGGCATTTGTTCACCAAGAGTGATAAGAGTGTTCCAAACTAAAAAAGTCGAATCAATGTTAGAAATCATAAATAAATACTCATCATTTAGGGTTGACTTTAAGGCATGAAGGGCTTTAGCATTAGCCTCAAGATATTTGTCATTAATAAATTTTTAATAGTGGCAAGATAAACATGAATACCAAGAACTTTGAGCTACATAAACATCTTAACTTTTCAACAATGAAAGTTAAGATATCAAACATAGAAGGTGCAATGAAATTCATGCGTGTGTATGCAAATATTGTGATTAGCAAATAAAAGAATATTTAACTCTAGCTTGTTAGACGCAAATCAAGAGCACCAAGTTTTGATACCACTTGTAAATCACCTAGAGGGGGGTGAATAGGTGATAATTAAATGCCAAACAATGCGGCATTAAAAAACTTATTATGCAAACTAAAACTATCACACAACGTATAACCAAAGAGTGAAGCTGAATTCCCGGTGAAAGGCTCTGAACTTCTCCTCAAGATTCCTCTAGACTAAAAGTTGAGGTGCTACTATAACTCTCTTGGTTAAATACAAATGTGAGCACACAAACAATATCAAGCATGTGAAAATATGAACAGTATGAGAGCATGCAAGATATTTAATAATCCTAAGTATGTATATCAATTAAGCACAAATAAATATCAAGCATATAAAGATGTGAACAATATGAGTATGTAAGATATAAACATAAGTGAGTTGAGAAAGAGATTAGCAATTGCAAATACGAGAGAATTGTTTCGAGATTCAAGCCATTTACTATACGTTCCCGCCTTCACTGCAATGAAGGATTTTCACTAAAAATGATCCCGCAAGATCACTCGGTGCTGCAACACGTACAATGAGCTCCCTCAAGAACTCTTGGACCCGCAAGTCCCTCACTTATTTCCGCAAGAACAACACACAACTCAAACTGGGAAGCTCGTCGAGGCCGCAACCTCTACAACTCCTCAAATAACAAAGGTGGAACACTTCGTGATCACTTCTCTTAATCACCGACAAACACTCTCACAATAAGGATCCTATTAGGATGGATATAACAATGAAAAACTCAAGCTTGCGTGAGAAAAACTAGAAAGATGAGGAAGTGAAAAACTCAAGAAATCTTTTTGAAAAAGTCAAGAGAAACACTCTTGATAAACTTCCTTTTGATATGGAAATGAGGCTCTAAAACTAGTTGGAAAAACTCTATTGAAGATAGGAAAAACTAGCGGTGACAACTTCTGAAAATCTTGCAAAAAAAATGGCCAAAAGACCCCTTAAATAGAGGTTCAGAAAACTAGCCGTTGGGTTCTGAACCGAGGCCAGATTGGCCTATCGGTCGACCACCGGATCGACCAGCTAATGGTCATTTACGATCGTTAGGGTTGCCGGTCGACCACACCCAAAAACAGAGAGTAACAACTCTCTGTCGGTCGACTGAGCCAAGCCCGAGAGTAGGCTTGAGCCAGTCGGTCAACTGTCCAATGGGCTTGTGCATGTGTGCATGTCGATCGATCGGTTGATCGACCGAGCTAGCCTTCAGTTGACCGGTTGGTCGACCGCAAGCAGCCCAAAACCCAATTTGAATAACTTTTTAAATTCATTTTAAATACCATAAAATATCCATAAATCCAATAAAAATAAGTTCATTAAAATACTATGAAGTACAAATACGTGTGTGAACTATTTTTGAGATAAAGAAATTAAAACTTAAAACAAAAACAATATTTTTCCAAAAACCAACATCTAAATGAAAATTCGATTTTTCAAAACTTGTATAAATACAAAAACAAGTTATTGAAACACATTTAAAGCACAATGTATACGGGTAGAATCCAATAAATATAGTAAATGATATATACTTGTTTTTGACAATTAAAATCAAAATAAGTTTTGATAAAAAAAACTTAATAATATGAACTAGATACATCAAAATAAGTTTTTCTAAACATATATAAACTATTAATGTATATGGATAAAATCCAATATGCATATAAACTTGTTTTGATGAAATCTATTCATGAAACCGACAGATGTATTCATGAAACTCAAAACCAAGACGGTTCAATTAAAAACTAAAACTATTTAACAACAACAACAACTAAACCATTTGTCTCAAGTATTAGGGGTAGGCTACATGAACCAAAAGAGAATTACACCAGATCAGGCACATGGATCAGCTTTCCACTTATTCCTATCGAGCAATATGCCTTCACTAAGATCTTTAGTCTTTATATCTTGTCATATTACCTTCATCCATATTTTCTTCAGTCTCCCCTGCGCTCTTTTAACTTGCCCTAATTTGATACGCTCTACTTGTCGGACTGGCGCATCTGTAGGTTTACGTCGCACATGACCAAACCATCGTAGGCGGTAAATAAAGGAAAAAAGCAGGCGTGCAAAGGTCACCCATCCTAGTACTACTCTCAACCAAGCACGCTTAACTGCGAAGTTCTGATGAGATCACATGCACTAGTGCTGATATGATCGCACGCCATCATAGATAATGTAAATATTTTGTGTGTGTGTATGAGTTTGAACAATCCACAACTAATCTATCCTTTACATTTTTTCCTAAAACAAAAATTTAAAACTTACAAACTTAGACTCAAGTCCTCTTGAAAATCTTCTCTTGAAAATCTTCTTCTCTATCTCTACTTGATCCAAACTTGATCCATGAGCTAAACTCCTCTTTGAGTACTTGATGCGATCTTGAAGCGCGAGCTCTTGAATCAACATGTGATAGCTTCAAAACTTGACTTCGAATCTTTTATTGAAGCTAAATGATTGGAGTTCATTATTGTATCATTTTCCACTTCCATATCATGCTTTATATAAAGAAAAATAAGATTTTTATTGTTTTTTCTCTCTTTTTTCAGGTCCACCATTAATGGAGATGAAGGCCCATAAACAAGGAATTTTTAAGGAATTAAGGGATTAATTAAAGAGCCCAAAGAAGAAGCCCAAAGGAGAAGCCTAGGTCTGGATTCGTCCACGGATATTCCCTACTTTCTAGAAGGTCCAGCAAGGCAAACGGACGATAACAGAATGGCAACAGAAATCGTTGGTGCAACGGCCAAGATTCTGCCACGGAAACGCGGCTCTGGCCGCGGATCCGCAGCAAGCATCTGGCCGTTGAGCCAGCGTTTAATCCCACGGCTGCGATTTAAGGGTCTTATCCCCTGGAGCCTATAAATAGACCCCTAGGGCCTCTGTAAAAAGGGAGGAGAGAAAAGCTTTGTATTTTTGAGAGAATTGTTGGGATTTTCTCTAGTTTTCTTTAGTTGCTCTTGTAATCTTCTTTCTCCTTCTAGAATTCAGCAGAGAGAGAGAGAGAGAGAGATCTTGTAACTAGAGAGGTGACAACTCAAATGCAAGAATTGATCCTTCTTTCTTCTCATCTTTTCTCATTCTAGTGCTTTACTTTCTTCAAGCTTTTACTACTATTGCATCTTCTTCTACAATGTATTGTTGTTTGCTTTTTACTTCAATGTCTAGCTAACTTTCTAACATGACTAGCTAACCTCTAACTTTACTAACTACTAACTCTTGAGTGATTGCTAATTCATGTGATTCATTGGATGCTTTATTGTAGTCTTGTAATTTCAAGTCTCTATTATCCCCAATGAAGATGAGTTACTTTAATTCTTGGCAAATGCTTGTTTTCATTCCATATGATTCATGTTAGCCTCATTTAGAGCCTTGTCTTTAGAACAAGTGCCTTGATGGAACATAGAGATGGAGCACCTAACTATGCTATTGATTAGTAGTACAACTTTCTTACTTCAATGCTAGCTCGAGTATAGCTTTGATGGACTAATGAATCTTGTATCTTCTTTCTTAGCATGTCCTTGAGTGACTATCCTTGATTCCATCACTGAAAATCTATCTCGGGAGCCAATGAATCAATGAGGCTACAAGTCAAGCCGAGAAGATCACTCATCCTCTACATGGGAAAATATTTTGACCAAACAAGCAAGACAAATCTTTGCCGATGAATCAACATGAGGCATGCATCACCCTATGAGATTAGTAAGTTAGTTAGAAGAGTTAGCTAGTCATGATTTTTCTCTCTATAGTCTTTCAAAGTTTCCTTTCTTAAAGTTCTCTTTTCAAGCTACATCCAAGTTCATTTTACTTTCCTTTCCATCCTTTTCCTTTTTCTTCAACAAAACCAACAAAGAATTTTTCATCTACTTTCTATGTCATTTTGTTTTTCTTGAAACATAGAAGAACTTTCGTTTTCCTTCTTAAAACAAACTCAATTTCAAAACCGTGAATGCTTCTATCGTAAACTCTCCCTGTGGATCGACCCGTAATAGCTTGTGCTATTACGGTGATTCAGAAGGGGTAAAGTAAATCAGTAAATACATTTGGAGTTTTTGAACATCAACATACGAGCATCGAAGGTTTACTCTAAACCTTCTCTCTCTGAATACTAGTAAACTCCTAACTTTCGATCAAAATTTTTGGCGCCGTTGCCGGGGAGAGTAACGGTTTTTATTTGAGTTTTAGAACTAAACGAATTTTTCTTCTCTGTTGCAGGTTACAGGTTAGGGAAACAGGAAACAAAGTACTGCAGTAACATATAAGTGGTCTTGGGCCTCTGCTCAAGAAAGCAGAGACCAAGTACCCTCTGATTTGCCGCGTTTTCTCGGCCAAAGCCGCCGATCCGCGGTAAAGAGGAGTTAACTACTAACTGGTTTTGTGCAGGGTTGCTTGCTTTGCAAAAACATAGTTGCTGCAAATCTTATTTCTTGTATGCTCTCTCCAGGATCTTTCTAATAACTCAACAGTAAAACATTTGTTGAAAAGTTTAAAAATTGATTAGACGTTTGTATTTTTAGGCATGTGTCTTTTCAATTCATTTACTTTACTATTGAAGAGTGCTGGAGCAAGGTACGTTCGCATTGCATTTAGAATAAGACTCACTTCTTGGTTGATTTATATCGCTTTGAGTGAACTTTATTTGCATATATTGTACACTTGCACAAAATTGATGTTAAGGGCATCACCCAATAAACAAGATAAGGTGGGGATTTCATCACCTTTTCCTTGGCCCAAAAATCATTATCCAAGCACTCACAATCCCAAACTTTTTAATAAAATTTGATAGACGTTGGCCCTAGGGACATCCGGACTCAGTAGGAGATCAGCTGAAGTTGGAAATTTTTTTTGATTCATACTCCAGTCAAATCAGTATCTAAGGTTGGGGATTAAGAGGTTACGCCTTGAAGATACCGTGATTTGGCGTAATTAAAGCTCGTTGCTTACGTACAGATACCTCCCACCATATTTTGCCCCTACCTGGCTGATTAACTGTGGTCTGACTCGAGCAATAACCTTCTTTGGTTCATCGAACAGTTAGGAGTCGTCTAGGTCCAGGTATCCTAGATAGCTTGTGATTGTTTTTTCTTTTCTTGTTTGTTATTTTTCTTTTTCTTCGCTTGTGTGATCGGTGAACGTTATCTGTGATTGTGCATGCAAGAGTGGTACTGATCGGGGCGGAACTAGCACTCAAAAGTGTGTTTTATGTAAAATCGATGTAAAAGCTCGAATGTGCTAATATACCCTTGATACTTCCGTTATAGCATTGGCTCAACGGGTCGTATCCACAGGGAAGGGAGGCAATAGAAGCATTAACAGTTTCTATTCACGTCTTTTGTTAACAATTCTTCTTTGTTGAAAAAATGATAAAGAATGAAAAGAAAAGAAAAGAAAATCCAGAATGTGGTAGGAAAGGAGAGCGATGAAAACGTCGAAGAAAACAAAATAGAAGAGTGGTTCGGAAAATGAATAGAAAAAGAGATGGAACTAAGATGAACTAAGAAGGATGGTAAAAACACCGATGAAAAGATAAAAGAGTTTTGGAAGATGATTTCTAAAACAAGGAAAAAGAAAACTCATGGCTACTAACTACTAAATGCTCTACTAACCATGCTAACCTCTTCATGATAATTGCCTCACATTTTGATCCTCGGCCATCACAATCCTTGGCTTCAAGAGACGATACAAAGCATGGCTCATGGATGGTTCATCACAATCAAAACATTGCATCAAGAACAAGCTAATACAAGCTTCAACTCATCAACAATTAAAAGAAAGCATGAAATAAAAGAGAGTTAGCTTGGTTAGCAAGTTAGCAAGTTAGCAAGTTAGATGTTAGAACCCATCATCTTTGGCCATCAATGGCTCTTGCAAGAACAAGGCCTTGTAGAGGCTACCCGATTCATGTGGATTATCAAGTAAGTGGTTAGATGGTTAGTGGTTTGTAGTTAGATTGCCATGAGAAGAAAAGTTAGCAAGAAATCATGTAGAAGATGAAGGAGATTACATTGGAAGAGAAAGGAGGCATCTTTACATAGAGTGTCACTCTCTATTACATCAATCCCTCACTATCTCTCTCTAGAAATCACTCAGCCCTACTACAATGATCTAAAAACAAATGAAAATACAAGAGAAGAGAAATGAAAAGCACCTACACTACACTAAATCTCTCCTAAAATCTGCACCTACTCCTAAAAATGAAGACTGCCTTTGGTTTGGCTCTCTTCAGGGGCTTTTATAGGCAAAAGATGCTTCCAGAAGACGAGACGGGGCCACGCGTCGAAAATCGACGCGTGGCTCCACAGCTTTGCCGCGAAAACGCGGCTATTGCCGCGTTTCCGCGGCAATACCAGGGAGGTGGTCCCTGGATTTCGTCCGGGGCTCCGTCTGGCTTCGAGACACTTCTTGGTATATTCCTTTTCGGGTAAATCTGTCCGCAGATCCGTCTGATGTGCGCAAGAGGCTAGGTTCAATGAATCTTCTAGATAATCCCTTGCTTGGCCTCCAAGTAATGCGGATTTAATTACCCTTAATTGGGTCTAATTAAGCTCTTATTACACCTTTGCCCTTGAACTTTGGATCTACCTGCAATAAAGACCAAAACACGGTTTAGACCGACAATTTATTCATAAATCTGTGAGAGAGTGCGACATAATATTGCAGAATTGTAGACAAATCACACCCCCACACTTATTCTTTTGCTCGTCCCGAGCAAAACAAGAAAAGAAAAACTATGCTACAAATGTTATTACACCACTTTCGCAGGTGGCGCGATTGCACTGAGCATGTGCAACAAGCCGTTAAACCTCTAGGTTACCCCTAGAGGAGGAGTGTTGTCTCCTGAGGGTTTTCAGCGGATTGCACCCACAAAATCCATAAAGAAAGAAGACAAATGTTAGTATTTTGAAAACGCATTTTGAAAGAGAGACAAATTTTCAAAATATTTTTGCAAAAATATAAGTGATCTAAGGTCATAAGTCCACCAAAAATCATTCTTCCTTAAACTTAGTCTCCATGCAAGATCTTGTCTTCAATTAAGGTAAGAATTCAAAATTGGATTGAATATTTTATCTCTCATAAAAACCTAGATAATATGCACATTGTGATAGTGAAGTTTTCTGAGATTTCAACTCTAACCATCTAGCCATTTATTTATATATATATTCTTTCTTTCTTTTTTTTTCTTCCCTTAGTTTTCTTAGGCTTTCTAGTTCACCCATGTAGCGAGCCTATAACCGATGACTCCCAAACCAGACGGTTTTAGGGCACCAGATGAGAAAACATCCCTCGGGTTTAAGGACTCAAGTAAACAAGGCCACAAAACTAAGGGGGATTATTTGATTCTTTTGACCACCGTTAGGCGTGAATAATCATGCTTCTTGAGGCATAGTTATTCAGCTTAATAAGTGATGTTTTATTTATATATATATTTTTTCTTTTTATTTACTTTATGGCATTTTAGGTCTTTGTTTCCATCCCAAAAATTGTGTAAGTGCAATGTGTATATAATCTAAGGCAAAAATTCAAGATAAAATTATCTCTCCAATTTATCTTACTTAGCTTATAATTTTAAAAAAGATCCATTACTTCAACTAGGTTTAAGATGTCATAATTAAGGCTTCCTTAATTTCTAAGATCATCTTAATTTTCTTAAAAATAGATCAAAACTTTGTCTCTTATATCAAAAAGTTTTTAAAGAAAGAGAAAATTCCTATACAAAAGAAAAGATTTCTAAAAGTATCCTAAAAGAAGTGTAAAAGAAAGAAAATCTAAAAACTCTATGTTAGTAAACCCTCCCCCACACTTATCTCATGCATTATCCTCAATGCATCGTGATATATGTAAGTATGAAACAAATAGAGAGGGAAGGAAAATTACCTCAAGGTGGTGGTTCCAGTGGCGGTCTGATTGGTCCACGAAAGGCGGCCCAATCTTTCTTGCGTGGAGTCCTGAGGAACCCACCAGAGACCTCTAGAATACAACCCACTAGAAAGATGTATGTATTTATGATTTTTATTAAAATTTTACCCCATCTAATTTCCAAATTTTCAAAATAATTTCGGAGTGAAATTTATCAACACCCTTATCGCAGAATGGATTGATTGATTTGGACTCAGGAAGCACATGAACTAACATCGACTCAGAAAAAAGACTTAAATCAAGTAAAGGTTTAGGAGTCGAGATAAGTTCAGGAAGTGGGTCCAAATCAAGAGATGAAGCTCAGGTCCACATTCATTTCCCCATGATGGAATGTGACTATCTAAGATTGGTGATTCAAGTTCAGGAATGATAGGGATGGGAATCAAAACTGACTCTAAAATGTTACTCAAATTGGGTAATATAACACGAGTCAATAATGATTCAGGTATTTGAACTGGATCACAAATTTGAGAACCAAAGTCACATTCCACATTGAGTTCAATTCCATAAAAATGGGAACTTGCCAATTTATCAAAGGGACTTTCAAAAGTATGAAATTGGTCAAGTTCAATATGATCATCATAAGAGATTGGTGATTCAATTTCACAATGGATTGGCACTGGATCCAATACTGACTCAGGAAAAGGATTGAAATCAGGTGAAGACACCAGAGTCATAATTGAATCAGGAAGTAAAATTGAATCACTAATTTGAGGGTCATGATCATATTCATGCTCAAGTTCAATTTCAGGAAAAGGATAACTTACCAAAATGTCAATTGGATTTGAAGTTTGGACAAGTTCAGGTGGGTGTGCTGAAATTGAATCTTGATTTCCAAAATGATAAGAGTCTTGAGTCATATTAATAGAGTTTGGCATAGCTGAATTGGTCAAAAGTTGATAAGATAGAGTTTCCTCATTCCTATAAATATTGACCAATTGACTCAATTGTTCTTCCACCCTATTGACAGACTCAGCATGTGATTTTTGATATTGTAACAGAGACTCCTGCAAGATATCCATACTCTTATCTAGACTTGATGTATCTCCAAGTGGTTGCTCTAGAATGGGAGTATAAGAATCTTGATTTTGGAAATTTTGTGAAGAATGTGAGTCAAAAATGTGTTGAGATTGAAACTCGGACTCACACAAGAGTTCTTTACTCGTTTCCAAGGCAAATGGTTGTTCATTATGAGGAGGTGGAACTGAGTAAGACTCTTGAATATGTTTTAGAGAAGCCAATATTTCTTGAAATTGTTGCTCATTCTCTTGTATATTGGCTTCTACCCTCTTTTGGAACTCAGATTTTTCTTCAATGAGAGGTCCAGAAAAAGGAATATAGGAAGTGAACTCGGGAAATGAATATTGTGGACAAGGTGAATATGGTGGACAAGGAGGTTGAAAATTTGACTCGGGGGACTTGAATCCCCATTGACTCTGTGACGAGTTGAAATTATTTTAGAAATTATAGTCATAAGAATGTGGGTATGGGTTGTATTGATTCGGATAAGGCCAACCCGGTGTATGTGGTTGGTGCATATTGTAAAACGCCGGGTTGGAATTATCCGAATAGAATGGAGTCGGTGTGAAATATGGATTCATGTTCGGATTGAAAGAATTATTTTTGTTGAATGCCATTTCACAAACAATCACAAACAAAAAGAAAAAATCAAACAACAAACAAAAAGAAAAGGAAAATCAAAACCAAGCTTATAGGAGGGTTGACCTAAACCTAGATGTCCCTAGGGGCCAACGTCTATTCAAATTTTATTAGGGCTTGGGTTGTGTGAGTGGGGAGATGATTTTTGGGCTAAGGAAGGGTTATGAAATCCCACCTTATCTTGTATGGTTTTGCCCTTAAGTTCAATTTGTGCAAGTGTGCAATATAGACAAGAATATAGCACAAAGCGATAAATCACCCACGTGTTTGTCCTATGCTATATGCAATGCCATATATACATCTCCATCCAAATCACAACAACAGAACAAAATACAGTATTTTGGAATTGAATTGACACGTGCCTAAATGCAAATGTCTAAATCGTTTTAAATGCGTCCAATTACCGTATTTTAGTTCTTTTATTTATTATGGTGTGTAGGCAATCAAAGCAAGAAAGATAGCAGTACAAATCCACTAGCTATTACAATTCACACATCCCAAAACAACAAAATTTACAATGTTCACAAAATTGCCGCGATTTCGCGGCAAATGTCGCGGTTCCGCGACTTGTCTTTAGAATCTGGGGCCTTGCTTTCAAGAGCATGGAGATGCAAAGCTAGATTATGTTCTGCAAGATTAAGCACCTGTAAATATTGCCCTGCACACCAAAACAGAGAAGACAATGTTAACAAAAACGTGAAATCAAAACCATTCCCTCCCCCGGCAACGGCGCCAAAATTTTGATCGGGGCGGAACTAGCACTCAAAAGTGTGTTTTATGTAAAATCGATGTAAAAGCTCGAATGTGCTAATGTACCCTCGATACTTCCGTTATAGCATTGGCTCAACGGGTCGTATCCACAGGGAAGGGAGGCGATAGAAGCATTAACAGTTTCTATTCACGTCTTTTGTTAACAATTCTTCTTTGTTGAAAGAATGAAAAAGAAAAGAAAAGAAAATCCAGAATGTGGTAGGTGAGGAGAGCGATGAAAACGTCGAAGAAAACAAAATAGAAGAGTGGTTCGGAAAATGAATAGAAAAAGAGATGGAACTAAGATGAACTAAGAAGGATGGTAAAAACACCGATGAAAAGATAAAAGAGTTTTGGAAGATGATTTCTAAAACAAGGAAAAAGAAAACTCATGGCTACTAACTACTAAATGCTCCACTAACCATGCTAACCTCTTCATGATAGTTGCCTCACATTTTGATCCTCGGCCATCACAATCCTTGGCTTCAAGAGACGATACAAAGCATGGCTCATGGATGGTTTATCACAATCAAAACATTGCATCAAGAACAAGCTAATACAAGCTTCAACTCATCAACAATTAAAAGAAAGCATGAAATAAAAGAGAGTTAGCTTGGTTAGCAAGTTAGCAAGTTAGATGTTAGAACCCATCATCTTTGGCCATCAATGGCTCTTGCAAGAACAAGGCCTTGTAGAGGCTACTCGATTCATGTGGATTATCAAGTAAGTGGTTAGATGGTTAGTGATTAGTAGTTAGATTGCCATGAGAAGAAAAGTTAGCAAGAAATCATGTAGAAGATGAAGAAGATTACATTGGAAGAGAAAGGAGGCATCTTTACATAGAGTGTCATTCTCTATTACATCAATCCCTCACTATCTCTCTCTAGAAATCACTCAGCCCTACTACAATGATCTAAAAACAAATGAAAATACAAGAGAAGAGAAATGAAAAGCACCTGCACTACACTAAATCTCTCCTAAAATCTGCACCTACTCCTAAAAACGAAGACTGCCTTTGGTTTGGCTCTCTGCAGGGGCTTTTATAGGCAAAAGATGCTTCCCGAAGACGAGACGGGGCCACGCGTCGAAAATCGACGCGTGGCTCCACAGCTTTGCCGCGTTTCCGCGGCAATACCAGGGAGGTGGGTCCCTGGATTTCGTTCGGGGCTCCGTCTGGCTTCGAGACACTTCTTGGTATATTTCTTTTCGGGTAAATCTGTCCGCAGATCCGTCTGATGTGCGCAAGAGGCTAGGTTCAATGAATCTTCTAGATAATCCCTTGCTTGGCCTCCAAGTAATGCGGATTTAATTACCCTTAATTGGGTCTAATTAAGTTCTTATTACACCTTTGCCCTTGAACTTTGGATCTACCTGCAATAAAGACCAAAAAACGGTTTAGACCGACAATTTATTCATAAATCTGTGAGAGAATGCGACATAATAATGCAGAATTGTAGACTAATTAGGTACCGGGATTCAAATTCTGCAAGACTTGTTAGGATTTCTACACTTGCACAAACACCACCTCCTGACACAATCCCAATTATGGCCAATAATACTTCTCTCCAAGACAGGTTCTACCCCATTCGCACTTCACTTCCATCATGCATTCTTCTACCTGTGACAAGTGAAAATAACTTTGAGCTTAAACCATAATTCATAAATACACTCCCAAGGTTTCATGACCTAGAGTCCGAGGATGCATATTTCTTCATTCGTGAGTTTGAAGAAGTATGTGTGATGATAAAAATTTCCCAATTGACTGAGGACGCTGTTAGATTAAGGTTCATACCCTTCGCGCTTAAGGATATAGCTAAGAAATGGCTATATAATCTTCCCGCCAGTTCTGTCTCTTCATGGGATGATTTTGTAAAAGTCTTTCTTAAGAAGTTCTATCCCATTCATAAGACAGCCCTCATGAGAAAAACATTATGCAGTTCAAGTAGGAATCTAATGAACCATTCTGGAAGTATTTCGAACGATTCAAAGACTTACTAGCCTTATGTCCTCATCACGGCATAGAGAAGTGGCGGCAGTGCCAAATTCTCTATGACGGACTTGACTACCAAACCAAGACACTCCTTGAAACCATGTGCCAAGGGAAATTTTTAAAGAAAGATGAGAAGCAGTGTTGGGACCTCTTTGAAGCCTTAGCCAAAAAAACCATCCAGTGGGAGTCATGCCCAGAAAAACCCAATCCCACTACTTCCAGAACCGGTATGCATTCGATTGAATCCTCCATAGCTGCCGAGGTGAAAATAACACCATTGATAAAGAGGATAGAACTGCTTGAAGTTAGGGAACCCACTGTTGTGAACCAGGTCAACCCACCACCTGTGGTCAACCCGGGTTGTACCTACTGCCATGATCTTAACCACATGTTCGAAGAGTGTCCTGTTTACCAGTCTCAAATGTACTCTAAAAATATGAATGCAGCATACACCAGACCCAACTACAATCCATACTCCAAAACATACAACCCGGGATGGCGAAACCATCCAAATTTTTCCTAGAGTCAGTCTGGTCATAAGCAACCAAGGCAACCATTCTCACATCATTATCTTGCTCAGTCTCATCAACCCAGTTTCCACCAAAATCCATCACATTTCCAATCATACCAGAATCCACCAAAGTTTCAATCATATCAGAATCCACCACATTTTCAAACAAACTTCCAGCCCACATATCAGCAACATCAAACACAAGATCATCCAGACAAAAGAATGTCAGATTTAGAAAAAATGATTGAAACCTTATCCAAAACCCAGGCTTCAATGATGACCAACCACCATCAGGATATGAACAAGATACAGGTTCAGATAGGTCAATTGGCTAATTCTTTGAATGAAAGATAAAAAGGAATGCTACCAAGTCAGCCATTGCCCAATCCAAAAAATCCCTTCCCTCTGCATGAAGTTGATGACATGGACCCCAGTCAATGCAACACTGTTCATATTTTTAGATCTGAAAAGCGGGTAGACAATAAGGTTTCCAATCAGCCCACCAAATCAGTGTCAAAATCAACACCTCCTGTTCCGGTACAACCAACTCAAGACAATCCATCTTCAAGTTCACAACCATCAACTTTCAAATCCAATGACAAAGAAAAGACAAATGAGCAACCATATAAGCCTATTGTACCATTTCCAAATAGGCTAGCAAACCAAAAGCTGAATGCTCATATGGAGAAGATTAGAGAAATGTTTAATCAGGTCCAAATAATGTACCCCTTCTTGATGCCATACAACAAGTCCCATCATATGCCAAGTTTTTAAAAGAAATGTGCACCAAGAAACGGAAAGCAAATGTCCCAAAGAAGGTCTTCCTAGCTTCAAACATAAGTGAGTTGCTCACTGGGCCAATTCCTGTGAAATATAAGGACCCAGGGAGTCCAACCATTTCTTATATTATAGGATAGACCACGATCAACGGGGCATTACTTGATTTAGGAGCCAGCATCAATCTTCTTCCCTTTTCTGTGTATCAGCAACTTGGGTTAGGCGACCTCCGTCCAACCAAAGTTACTATACAACTGGCTGATCGCTCTGTAAAGATTCCCAAGGGGGAGATTACAGATGTTTAATACGGGTCGGGGAATTCATTTACCCCGTAAACTTCATTGTTTTAGAGACGCAACCCGTACACAATCATAGAGCTCAGACACCGTCATTCTAGGACGCCTTTTCCTAGCCACTGTAAATGCAATCATCAACTGTAGGAATGGCTCGATGCGTCTAACTTTTGGAGATATAACAAAAGAGGTGAATGTTTTCCACCTGGGAAAACAACCTCGAGATTTGGATAATGAGTCATTTGAAGTGAACTTAATCGAGGGATTAACAAGTGAACATGACATGGAGGTTGAATATGAGTCCGATGAAGAATTTGAGTTGGAGTCTGATGACTTCAACCTTGATCAGATTGTTGAGTCCACTGTGGAATGGGCCACTAATACCACCCTTATTCTTCCCTTGCACCAAGAACAACCATTGATAGATCCTGTCCTTTCTTCTGAGTTTAAGGTTCTTCCCAACCATCTCAAGTACCAGTACTTGGATGAGAAAGAAGCTTTTCCCGTGATCATTGCATCCCATCTCACGAAACAACAAGAAGAGGATCTTCTTACAGTGTTAAGAGAAAATCGAGAAGCCATTGGTTGGACCATGGCTGACATAAAGGGGATTAGTTCTTCCATAGTACAACACCGGATTCATTTGACGGAGGATGCTAAACCAAAACGTGACTCACAGCGTTGACTGAACCCAATCATGCAGGAGGCTGTTAGAACTGAGATTTTGAAGCTGTTAGACAATGGGATTATCTATCCCATATCCGATAGCCAATGGGTAAGTCCAGTCCACGCTGTGCCAAAGAAAGCAGGATTTACCGTGGTAGAAAACGATAAGAAAGAATTGGTACAAACACGACTTCCTACGAAGATTCGAGTTTGTATCGATTATCGAAAATTGAACACTGCCACACGTAAAGACCACTTTCCCCTTCCGTTCATTAACCAAATGCTCGAGAGACTGGCGGGACATGAGTACTACTGTTTCCTGGATGGATATTCAGGATATAATCAAATCCCTATCGCTCCCAAGGATCAAGACAAAACCACCTTCACCTGTCCCTTTGGAACATTTGCATACCGAAGAATGCCCTTCGGCCTATGCAATGCTCCCGCAACGTTTCAACGTTGCATGCTGAGTCTTTTTTCAGACATGGTGGAGAGATTCTTGGAGATTTTCATAGATGATTTTTTGATTTATGGCGATTCCTTTGAACAATGCTTGTACCATCTTAAGCTGGTTTTACAACGGTGCAAGGAGAAAAACTTGACACTCAACTGGGAGAAGTGTCACTTTATGATCAAGCAAGGAATCGTTCTTGGGCACGAAGTTTCAAATAAAGGAATTGAGGTTGATAAGTCTAAAGTGGAAGTAATAATAAAGCTCCCTGAGCCAACATGCTTAAAAGACATAAGATCATTTCTTGGGCACGCCGGTTTCTATAGACGATTCATTCAAGGGTTTAGCAAAATTGCTAGACCTTTGACAAATCTCTTAGGAAAAGATGTACCCTTTAAATTCGATGAAGAATATTTACAAGCCTGGGAGGAGCTTAAGTGTAGACTTGTCTCAGCGCCGATAATTTCTGCACCAGATTGGACTAAGCCATTCGAGAATATGTGTGATGCCTCGGATTATGCTATCGGCACTGTTCTAGGGCAGCGTATTGATAATACGCAACATGTAATCTACTATGCTAGTAGGACGCTGAATGAAGCCCAACTCAATTACACAACTACTGAAAAGGAATTTTTAGTTGTTGTGTTTGCGTTGGAAAAATTTCGTCAATACCTACTAGGGTCCAGGACAACTATTTTCACCGATCACTCCGCCCTCAAATACTTAATGCAAAGAAGGACACAAAGGGTAGACTTATTCGATGGATACTTCTTTTTGCAAGAGTTTGATTTGGAAATCAAGGATAAAAAGGGCGTTGAGAATGTGATAGCCGATCACCTGTCACGAATCCCCAATGCACCAAAGGAGAAAATACCCATAAATGACAATTTTCCTGACGAACACATTTTTACAATATGTAAAGAGCCCTGGTATGCTGATATAGTGAATTACCTTGCAACTGGGCGAACACCTTCCGATTGGTCAGGTCAGGACAAACACCGTTTCTTGAGTCAAATGCGGTTTTTCTTTTGGGATGAATCGTATTTATTCAAATATTGTCCTGACCAGATAATAAGAAGGTGTCTTCCTGAGAATGAACATCATAGTGTTTTGACATTCTGTCATAAGTTAGCTTGCGGTGGACATTTTGGTCCACGAAAAACTGCTGAGAAAGTACTTCAGAGTGGATTCTACTGGCCCACTCTCTTTAAAGATGCGTATACTTTCTGCAAGCTCTGTGACAGATGTTAAATGACGGGTCGAATTACGCGAAGAGACATGATGCCCCTTACACCTATCTTGGAGGTCAAAATTTTTGATTTGTGGGGCATTGACTTCATTGGACCCTTCCCTCTGTCCTATGGCAACCAATACATTTTGGTGGTTGTAGACTATGTTTCCAAATGGGCTGAAGCAATCCAATAAGGACAAATGACAACCAAGTTGTCATCAAGTTCTTACGGGAAAATATCATCTCACGCTTCGGAGCCCCCCGTGCGATAATTAGTGATAATGGGAGTCATTTCTGCAATCGGGCTTTTGAAGCCCTATTGCGCAAATACTCTATTTCTCACAAATTATCCACGGCATATCATCCTCAGACTAACGGGCAAGTGAAAGTCACCAATAGACAAATCAAACTCATATTGGAGACTCACTGATGCCCTATGGGCATATAGGACCGCTTACAAGACTGTCATCGGTATGTCTTCATATCGAGTTGTATTTGGAAAACCCTGCCACTTGCCTGTGGAGTTAGAACACCGAGCTATGTGGGCATTAAAGCAGCTGAACTTGGACTTGGACAAAGCCGGTGCTTTGAGAGAATTGCAAATATCCGAACTAGAAGAGCTGAGAAATGAGGCATATGAAACGCTCAGATAGCAAAACACAGAACTAAGCTCTTCCACGATAAATCAATTCATCGGAAAATTTTTGACTCAGGACAAAAGGTTCTGTTATATAACTTAAGACTCCACTTCTTCCCTGGTAAATTGAAAACCAGGTGGTCAGGACCATACATTGTTCAAAAGGTCTTCTCTCATGGTGCCATTGAAATTTTTGATCCAAAAAATGGCAATACTTTCACTGTCAACGGTCAACGCCTGAAGCCGTTTTTTACCACAGAGTTTGAGTCACAAGATGTTCATGAACTGGGTCTTTGTGACCCAGTCTACATGTGACCACTTCATTTGTACATTTTCCCAGCACTTCCTGCATATCATTTTGGGACCCCTTCCGTAAATAATAAAAATAAAATAAAATAAAAATGTAATAACTACAAATAAGTGGACTTTGGTGCTAAATGGCACCAAGAACTTCCCTCTCTTCATGAATTCCTTTAAATCACCCTAGGATTGTAAATACCTAATTCAAACTAGGGTAATTTAGGGAAGTCATCTCTCTCAGCAAGCTATAAATATCCTCTACCCCGAGTCTCTTCCCTCGCAATAGATATCAACTCAGATCTGAAACACCTAACTCCAGCGCCGCCCCTCAATTTTTTCTCCACATCTGTCTCCTCCTCTTTGCCGCGTTTTCTCGGCAGAAGTCGCGCCTCCGCGGCCTTCTGAGCATCTCTGGAGCGCCGCCAAACTCTGTTGCAGTCGCGGCTCTCTGCACTCTTCCGATCCAGAGCCCGATCATCTGATTCCACATCCGAGTGCCCTCTGCAATTGGAATTTTATCTCCCCCCACGTAGTCCAGGGGTGGTTTGCATTCTAATTCGCTGAACTCTTGCGTTGCTTTACATCCTTTAGCATGGCACCATCACTATTTGCAGAAAAAGATTATTCACGAATTTTTAGTGATGTTAATGGGTATGGGCATATTTTTCTAGATCGAATCCGTGCTTGGGATTGTCATTAGTCATATATATTGCTTTTCATTGTCACCTTACCTTGCTTTTTAGCTAATAAATCCTATTGATAAGTTTTCTTTTTCTTTGCTAAATGTAGGCCCAAGTGCTTGAAGAAAGAAAAGAGAAACAAGCCCAAAAGCCCACCAAATTCTGAATTAATTCAGAATAAATTCGAAATGAAGAAATCAGGGGTAAATCTTGGCATATCAAGAGGTTGAGAAGAATCTTCCCTGAATTGAGCGATTGAAGCAACACAATCAAAGGCTGTTTCGTGAACGTTTGGAGCAGAAACAAGAAAACCAGCAGAAGATACGGACCAAACACCAAACTAGGAGCTCCCCCTTGGGTGTGGCCAGGGTTGTTGGGGGAGCGTTTGCTCCCCCAATCTTTCTGGGATCCTCCTCGTTTGGTTTTTGGCTATAAATTATGGGTTTCAACAAAGAAAAAAGCAGCGAAGACTAGGATTAGAATTTGTGTTTATTTTCTTAGGATTTAGTTCTTTGTTAGCTAGCATAAAAGTTGTAATCTTGCTTTTTTACTTTGTAGTCCAGTATCAAAACTTGTGAGAGAGAGGAATTGAGTGCTTGTACTTGAAGATTGAAGTGACATCAATACAAGAGTCGAGCCGCATTTTCTTCCACTTGCAGTACAATATGGTTTACATTATGTCTATGCTTTCTTCGTTGTTTTCTATGGATAACTAAACGGTTTTCTGGGCTCACTAATGGATCTCTTCTTTCACTTCTCTCTTGACTGATTTCATAACAAGCAACATTTTTTGAAGCATAAAGTGCCTTAGTTAAAACTTTGTTCTTGAAAGCACATGATTTCTTTACTTTAAACGTGTACTTTCAAAACACAAATCTCTTTGAACTGTTTTTATTCCATGCTTGCCTCTTCGCTCTTGATGATTTAATATTCACTTCTTAATGATTTGTAATGAAAGGACTTAAGATTTAAATGAGACGATCTTATTTGTTTTACTTGGACATTAAAAGAAGCTAAAGGTTTATGGTTCAAAATAAAAGTGATGCAACCCAAATTTCCTTGAGATAAGTACATAGTTGAGTTAAAAATTAGTGAGCCCAGATCTTCTCCTCTTATATCTAAAACAAACCAAACGATTTTCAAAGTTTATTTTCACCTTCTCCAAAGCCTTTTCTAAAAGTTCCAATTTCTCTTTAATCATCTCTTTCTTTCCATTCTCTTTTCCATTAAAAAACGAACACAATTCTTTGTTTTTAAACGATTCACTGAAAAGCTTCCATCGCATCCCTCCTCGTTGACACGACCCGTTAGCCACAAGCTACACGGTAAACTCTTAAACTCTTTGACTGTTCTTTCTTTTAGCAATCAATTTTTGGCGCCGTTGCCGGGGAGGGAACGGTGTATTTGTTTTCTAACAAGTTTTGTGTGTTGTTTCTCAGGGACTTGAAGATTCAAATCTAGCATTCAAGCTTTGCAAGAGAAGACTTGAAAATTTTGTGCACCTACTCTCGAAAGTAGGAAACAGAATTTCAAGAAATTGCGTTGCAAACTGAAAAATTCATTGGACTACTAAAAACTTTTTTTTGCAGGACATATTGCTCGCAAAAATTTAATTTTTTGTATGTTATATTTGTGCTATTTCTGCTATCCACCATCCCTGTTTTAAGCCAACAGTAAAACACTTGTTGAAAAGTTTAAAAAATTGATTAGACATTTGCATTTTAGGCACGAGTCTTTTCAATTCATTTACTTTACTGTTGAAGAGTGCAGGAGACAAGGTATGTATGCATAGCATATAGTTTAGGAAACATTCTTGGGTGATATTTGCTTTTGAATGCTACTTTTCTATATCTTGGACACTTTGCACAAATTAATTCTAAGGGCAAAATCCAAGTCAAGATAAGGTGGGGAAGTCATTACACTTCCTTAGCCCACAAACCATCTCCAAGCATGCACAACCTAAGCCTAAGTAAAATCTGATAGACGTTGGCCCTAGGGACATCTCAAACTCATTAGGAGATTATCCTAAGGGGGAAAAGTGTTGGAACTTGACTCCTGCCGAATCAGTGTCTAGGAAAGGGATTAAGGGCCGAAAGCCCGAAGATTGGTGGTTACTTAATTAAGGAACGTCTTTGACGGATAACCTCCCACCAATCTTGCCCTGACCTGGCTGATTAGCTTGTGGTCAAAGTCTACATTATACCTCCTGTGGACAACCAACCAGTTAGGAGTTGTCTAGGTCAAGGTTACCTTAGACTAGTCTTGGTTGTTTTCTTTTCTTGACTATTGGTGAACTTGTTTGTGATTGTGTTTGTGTATGCAAGTGTGGTCAAGGGACCCTAATTCACCTAGGTTAACTAGAAACACATCACCTCCCAAGTTCGAAACAAGACTAGATTCGGTTATGGATCGACCGACATCTTTGCAGGATAGGTTTTATCCTATTAAAACATCTCTCTCATCCTGCATCCAACTTCCATCGGTTGGTGAACACAACTTTGAGCTTAAGCCACAGTTCATCAATACACTCCCTAAATTCCATGGCTTAGAGTTCGAAGATGCTTATTTCTTCATAACAGAATTTGAGGAAGTATGCTTAACGATGAAAATCCCACACCTTGCACATAATGCTATTAGGTTGAGATTTGTCCCATTTGCTCTTAAGGATCTAGCCAAGAAATGGCTCTACAGCTTAGCGGTCGGCTCTATCACATCTTGGGATGGTTTCATCAAGGTCTTCTTGAAGAAATTCTATCCAATCCACAAGACCACTCTCGTTAGGAAAAATATCATGCAGTTCAAGCAAGAACCTGGTGAACCGTTTTGGAGGTACTTTAAACGCTTCAAAGACCTCCTTGTCCAATGTCCTCATCATGGAATAGAGAAATGGCGACAATGCCAAATTCGTTATGACGGTTTAGACTACTCGACTAAGACTCTCTTAGAAAGTATGTGCCAAGGGGATTCTTGCAGAAGGATGAGCATGAAGGATGGGATTTATATGAGAATCTAGCTGAAAAGACCATCCAATGGGAACCTACTAGTGAAAGCTCTAGAAATCCAAACTCTATCTCTTCAAAAGGAGGTCTCCATTTGATTGAATCATCCATAGCTAACGAGGCTAAGTTAGCTAACCTAGCGAGAAGACTGGAAGCTCTAGAAACTAAGGAACCAAATCCAGTCAATCAAGTAAGCCCAAACCAATTTCCAACTCCGGGTTGTACTTACTGTCAGGCCATGAATCATGTGTTTGAGGAGTGTCCTGTATTTCAAGCTCACCAACATTTTTCTGAACCGATGAATGCGGCTTTCTCAAGGCCGAACAATGATCCTTACGCTCCAACGTACAATCCTGGCTGGAGAAATCACCCCAATTTCTCATGAAGCCATCAAAATAATGACCACCCACGGCCAAACCATGCAAGCCACTTCCATCATTCCAATTCTTCCAATCATCAACCTAACTTTTTCAATCACCCTCACAATTCTCCCAACAATTTTTCAAATTATCAATAAAGTTTTCCCAACCAAGCTCCACCATCTTCCTTCCAGAATCCTCAACTCGAAAGGAGAATGACTGATTTTGAGAGAAATATGGAAAGGTACATGAAGAACCAAGATTCCCTCATACAAATAATACAGAGGCTAGAGGGTCAAATGAGCCAGTTAGCCAACCCACAACATGAGAGGCAAAAGGGTACCTTGCCCAGTCAACCAATTATGAATCCTACGAATTCATAACAAGCTCATTTGGTTGAGGATCAGTCATTGAATCAATGTAACGATGTTCATACATTGAGGTCGGGAAAGAAAGTTGATAACAAAGTGTCAACACCACCTAATCCTAGTCAGCACAATCACACTTCAGCATCCACCTTATCTAATCCCACCCCTCCTAAATTTGATGAATCTAAAAAAGATAAGTCAACCAGTCATGTGCACCAGCCTATAGCACCATTTCCTAATAGGCTGAAAAACAAGCAAAATTCACACATGGATAAGATAATTGAGATCTTTAATCAAGTGGAGATAAATGTGCACTTCTTGATGCCATCCAACAAGTCCCATCTTTGTTTTCCATTGATTTGCAAAGGGGAAAACTTACAATAAAAAGGGTTGAGGAGCTAAATTACAAGTATTCTTAAAAAGATTACAAGTAGATCTCCTCAGAGATTCTGGAGAAGTGTGCCGATAGGAGTCTGGTCAGGCGCGACCACATTGTCCCTTTGACGATGCGAGCGATGAGATTCCCTTCTCGCCTGGTTCGGGGAATCAGAGAACAGAAGGTTGGTAGAACCCTCTTGTTACTTCTCAAAATCGCCTTCAATTTAGGAATTCCTTCTCGCCTGGTTCCGGAGATTCCTTGAGAAGAAGGTATTACGGTATCAGCACCCTGAACAGAGAAGCAATTCTCTAAAAGTCTCTGAATTCAAGAGCGCACGGTGCGTCGTGAAGAAGCCTCTACTTGTGGAGTCCTCTTATGCGTGTTGTCTGAGAAAGCTCTCTCTCTCCTTGTACCCCTGATGGGTTATTATAGGGAGAGCAAGGGTATAACCGTCCCTTGAAGATATGGAAACAGATTGAACCAAATTTGCTTGAATCTAGAAAGTAGCCTTGCTGCGAGGTTAGGGTCAACTTCTGCGAAGCTAGAAATGGCAGGTCGGTTGATCTTGTTGATCTGTTTTGATCCTTTCCATATTGTTGGAGGATTTCCCCTGATCTCCTTACTCGTTTTAAGAGAGTCAAGAGATTGTGGCAATCAACTGCCAATTTGATCTCAGATTTGATCCTGATTGGATTTGATCTTGATCCCGATTAGATTTGATCTCATCTAGAGATTTGATTGGTCAAAGGTTACCATAGCAGACCCGCAGCTGCGCTGCCTGCTTCGAACTTACAGCGGAGCTGGAGGCAGTATCTGGCGAAGTCAGAGGAAGGCTTCTTCGGCGGAGCTAGTATGTCATTTGTTGCGAAGCTACCATATACCCTTTCTCTGTGCAGTTGCATGTGGCTTTAGGCGGAGCTAACTCTCTCTGTAGAGTTACGCTTTAGCAGTTCAGGCGAAGCTATGAGTTAACTTCCTGGCGGAGCTGTGAACGGCTTCAAGGCGAAGTTGGATGATCTTAGCCTCTCAGGCGAGGCTATCCCTTTGGGCTCATGTGATGCTAAGTGCTAGCATCTTTAGACCTGCTGAGGTCAGTTTAGATACAATCCGGGCTCACTGTCTACTTGCTGGATCAGTGGAGTCCAAGTTGCTTCCTTGTCCCTCGGAGATGGGTGAAAACTGGTCTTCAGCCCTTCTGTCACTTGTCTTTTGTAAATGTCAACAAGTTTAGACATTGTTCGGACCAATAAGAATCTTGTCTTTTTTAAGTGTCAACAAGACCCCCTTCAAAGTTTTCAAAAGTCTGCGATGGCCCAGACTTTGAAATACTTTGAACTGTTTTGATTGGTGGTGTGTGGAGTATGAACGTCGCCATGATGGTTGAGTTCAGCTTTGCTTTGAATCCTGCTTTGGGATGTAGATTCGCCGAAGAATCATGTAGATTCGCGTCTGGGTAGCTTCGCGGCTAGGTAAGTTCGCTCTGGAACATCTGTTGCTTTCCAAGGCCAACTGCCGTGGGCCGGTTACGAGAAGGATTACTTCTTCTCTCGCACTGATCGAGGGAGATATTCTCCCCTTGTGCATTTCCGAGGGAGGATATTCCCTTTCTTCAAGGCGCCATGAGTGCCTTTATGAGGGAGACGTTTCTTCCTTTGCACGGTTCCAAGGGAAACCATTCCTTTTCTCAGACGCAATAAATACCTTAAATGCGCTCGTGCTTCCACGCTTGAGGAGGCAGCGCTCAGGCCATGAGGCCTATAAATAGGACACTTGAGGTCCTCTGAAGAGAAGCGATCTGCTCTTCTCCTCTTCTCTTGGTTGAGAGAGATACTTAGATCTCTGAAGTAGTGGGAATGCCCACTCTGTCATTATCCGGCCAAGGACCGGTAAGTCTCGATCATCCAGAGACTTTTACCAATAAACTTTAGGGGTTCATCTCCTTTAGCTTAGATTTAACAGCTGCTTCAGGGATTAGTTTCCCTTGTTCTTCATTTTGCCATTGGCTGATTGCATGTTAAGGATTTCAGCATAGCTTCCCAGCGAAGCTATCATTTTGACTTGATCAGAGAAAGATCACTGCATGTTAAGTCTGCTACACAGGCAGAACTTGGGACTTAGTTTCTTCAAAGTTGAGCCAGTCTTGCCATATAGGTGGGGCTAAGACTGTGTCCCACAGGATCAGTCTGGCTTAGCCATATAGGCGAGACTAGGACTTGGCATTTGCTGAGCTAGCCCATCATCACTGTGCAAGTGAGGCTTATCCTCTGCTTTAACTGAAATCAATACTTGACTGAATGGGATTGCTTCGCCTCAAAGAATTTGACTTAGCGTTTTTGCAGCTTCTCCGGTGTTTAACTGCTAACTTGTTTCAGTTTGCATTGCAGTGAGCTATGTTCGCCATTTTGTGACTTGATGAAAGAGACCGGAAAGTTGCCTTATGCTTCCCCGGTTGAAGCTTTACTTTTAAGCAGGAGGAACAAACTGGGGCAGCTGATGTGTGTCCCAGAGGCTGTTGGCAGTCGCTTATCCGAGATGATCCACTTCGAGGCGAGGCTGGTAGCCGCTTATCCGAGATGATCCACTTAGGGAAAGCGGACGTCACCAGTAAGGTTGCGGATCTTCCCATTGCCAATTTTCATCAAAGAAGATCCAACCTGCTGGTGGCGATCAGTCCTTTGCCAATTTTGATTGCGGAAGGTTCAACTTCCTGGTGGCACAATCTGTCCTGGTGGCACCATCTGTTCTGGTGGCACAATCTGTCCTGGTGGCACCTTCTATCATTATGTGAAGGATTACGGCCTTGTGCAGGAGGAAGGCCTTTCGTGTCCAATTGGTCTGGCTTGGAAGCAGATAAGAACACTTATATGCCTTTTGTGCAAATGATCCTGGTGAGCAACTGAATCTGTTGTACGAAACACAACCTTGATGTAATATCAATGTACCTTTCCTTTTAAATCAATGAAAGTTCATTTTCTGCTCATCTGGTTTCTGTTTGCCTTCATTGAGAATTTGAGAACACTTGAATCAGTCAGGCAGGGTTTAACTTCACGCGAAGTTAAAGACAGGATCCTTTTTGAATGAGTTTCCCGCGAAGCTGGCATGTTCGCGAACTGTGCCTTTAGCGGAGTTAAGGCAATCCTTTTGGCGAAGTCATTGATATATTGTGCGAAGTCCACATTTTAACTCGTGGCGAAGTTAGCCCTTAGTGGGGCTGAATCAGCGCTTCTAGGGAAGGCGCTTTAAGCGCTGTTTCAAATTAATTTGAAACGACAGCCTGTACTCTTTTCGAGGCGTCGTTTCAGGCGATCAAAGCCTATAAAAGCCCGGTCGGGCTAAGGGAGAAAGTCATCATTTCTCTTTAAATTTTCTAGAGTACTTGACTCTTCTTCTTCTTTCTTTCCTCCTATTCAAGAGTTCAAGAACTTTCGTAGTTCTTCAATGGCTCCCAAGAGACGAGCGGGAAAAGAGGCTGCAACTTCTGTAACGGAGGGTCCTTCTCCTCCTTTGGTCATCGAACGACCAATCGCCGGTAGGGAACTTTCCCTTTCGATTAGAAACTGCCGTATCTCTTTTAAAGCCGATGTCTGGCTGTCTTTGGATGAACCCAAAAATGATCAATTATGATCTGATGCTCTTAGGGAATTTGGTTCCCTGAATTTCCTCTTTGATTTCTTGATCAGGAATCCAAGAACTGAAGAGTTCTTCTTTGGGCTTCCAGTCGAAGCTATCCCTTAGGCTGTCACATCCTGTTGAATGACAGAATGCGAAGCTGTCCTTTGAAAGTTGACAGAAAAGGACCGTAATGCCCTTAAAAATGATCTTCAGACCATAATATCCTTCTGACGAAGTTAGTCCTCAGGGGTGTATCGCCTTCTGCTGAAGCTAACACTTGGACATTTTCTGTGAAATGCGGACTTGACTGTAACTGCGAAGCTAAGCTTTGGCGAAGCTGTCACCTTGTTAGCTTCGTTCAGAGGGCGAGGCTATGCCTTGGTGAAACTTGTGTCTTTGTGTTCGCTTGGCTGATGAACTAATCATGATTCTTCTTTGCTTCTGCAGTGCACTACACTCCTGGTCCTTCGAACAATCTATTTGGGATGACCAGGAGATTGGACGGCAATGTCAGCCTGCAATTCCAAGGGCAGGCTTCTCTGTTTAGTGAGCGGAGCTCTCTCTTTCGAGACACGCTTATTTATAGTGGGGATCAATGCACCACGAGGAGCATTCTGACTATGGCTCCCCTTGAAGATTTTGACCGTCGAACCTACAGGAAGCCCGACTTCATGTTCGGGGATGCCGCGCCAGACCCTGATCGCCAGCTGTTGGCCGGGGAGGGGCAATGGATTTTCCAGTTGGATGGCGAGAAATTCTATCTTCCGTCTAACAAGCGGCATTTTTCTTTGTCTTCCTTCCAATGTGTGACGCAGGCTCGGAAGATGTCGTGGGAAGTGAGCCAGAGTACCGACTCTTTCCATGTAGGGAAATTGATGCTTCAGTCTCCTGGTTATACAAGAGCGGGGCCTCCTCGTTGCATAATGGGTCTACATCCTGGGAATGTATCGCGGAGATCCCAGTGGGAGAAAATCCTGCAGTGGCGCTGACCTTTGGCAACCAATTCTGCAAGGTCAATGGGAACTACCCAGCCACTGACTTCAGGACTCCAGGCTGGATTCACCCTCCGAAGGCATGGTGGAGGGATTTAACTACATATGTCCTCGCTCATTTCGAGGAGGATTTGGAGAGGCTGAACCTCCATGAGGCCGTCCGGGCGACTTGTCACGATATTGAGATGAACGTAGCGTGCTTCTACGCCATCTTTGAATTGTATTGCCCAGCTTCAGGGACTTTCTTCACCCATGTTGGCGAATTGGGTATGGCCTAGCATGAGATGTGGGAAGTCTCTGCTCTGCCTTTTGGGTCTCTTCCATATGAAGAATACTTCCCGTGCGAGGCAGAATTAGCGCTTCTGGAGAAACAGGAGCCTGCTTTGTTTGAGACCTACAGGGAGTTAATGTGCCACTTATACATTTGCTCTAGTATGCATGGGGCAGTAAGGGAACCTCCTGTAGCTTGAAGAGCTGGGGAGATTATTTGTTCCCAGATATGGAGAACACTCCTGAAGCGGCTCACTGTGGAGTTGATGATGAAGACATCTTTGACCGGATGCAAAAGCACTTCCAAGGGGATCTAGTTGTGAAGGAAGACGATGGTCCCTATGAGAAGGGTGATGTCCTTCGGAGTTTCCATTATCAGGCTCGCCGGCCGATGTCCCGGAAGGCACTACTAGCTGGTTTCTTAACAGTCTGGCTGAAGAGGTGCGTGGTGCCGTCTTCTTCGGGTGACGTCGTTCATCCGAATGTTTTGCTGCCCGCTGTTTGTTTGGTTCATGGTCGTCCTCTGGGACTTCTTCCAGCCATGGTATGCTGCATCCAGAGAGGCCTTCGTGCATTAACGGAGACTTTTTGCAGGCTGCCAGCAACGAAGCGTGGAAAGGGGGCCACTTCGCCCTGCGACGGACCTAACCCCAGAGTGGGTCTGCCATATACTTATCTGATGGCGTGGTTCGCCCTACACTGTCCCTCTTTGATTGAAGCTGGAGAGGACCCTCCCGAAGGTGTTCGAATGGCGCTTCTCTGCCGATTCGAAGGACGCTCGTGGCAGAAAACTTACGTGGCTGAGGCTCGTAAATTGGTATGTCGCTATGACGTCTATAGTCTCTTCCGCTGTTTTCCCCGTATTCGGGGTGCAGGCTATGAGGAAGAGTTCAAAGATGCGGGGGAGGGGCAGTCATCCCTGAGTCGGGGAGTTTTTGAGTGGCTGGTCGGCATCCGGCCTTCACATTTATTATACCGGAGCAGGGACATCTGCTACTTGGAGCCTTATGTTCCAAGTCGGTTTGGCTTGACAGTTTGGATATGACCAACTGTATGTGGGCAACCCAAATCTCCATCAGGCTTTCATGGGGAGTCTCATTGATGGAGTCCGTGCCTGGCGATTCTTCATTGCAGGCTGTACTGGGGCGCGGCTGCGTACGCCGTTGAGGACTCCCAATCTTCTAATGACCCTGTACTTCTGCCAGTGGTATGCAACTTCCAACTCCACACCCCTTGGATTCAATGCTAACAGTTCTTGTGTGAAGTTAATTTCTCAGCAGCTAAAGCGGAAGGTCTCTGAGAGAAGGGAAGGTAAGAGGGTTCGCGTCCCGGGCATAGAAGAATTCGTTGCTGTTGATGACAGCGAAGCCTCGGATGCGGAAAGTCTCGCTTTGAAGCGGAGGCAGGTGCCGAGACTCTTGCAGCTGGTTCTGGCGTGATGGAGACAGCTCCCCCAAGACATGTAGAAGAAGCAGAGGAGGAGGATCCCGACGTTCCTCTTAAGCGCAAACGGACAGGTGGGTTTCGTAGGAAGCAGTTGGTGAAAAAGCCCCGTCGCCAAGCTCCTACGATTGTCGTAGAGGGTGAACCCTCTGCAGCGTTTCCTCCTGCTGCCCCATTAGTAGTTAACCCGTCGGTTGCTGAACCGACTACTGGTGAAGTTGCTCCGGACTTAGGTAAGATCAGCTTCATCTTTGTAATATATCTTCTATGTGTTCCGGACCGCTTATTATTTGCTTCGCGATGTAGGAGCTGAGGCGGTGACGAGCCCGAGAGCTGAGGCCGTCGGAGAACAAGGGTAACATTATGATCCTCTGTTTGCTTACAACAAGGGTGATGAGGCCGGCTATTTTGCCGTCCCGGAGGAATCCGGAGGTGATGCAGCTGACGTTGGTCCTTCGGGCGCTGGGACTTTCAAGGGAAGTCCTGTAGCGTCAAGCTCTTTTGGGTGGTCCACGGAAGATTCGGCAAGCGAAAGCGGGCCGGCCATTCGTGTTGAGTCCGCAAAGGACTTTCCAATGGAGCCTGTAGAAATTAATGCGGCTGTCAAGATGTTTGAGACGACATCATCCTTTGGTATTGTTCCGACCTTTTTGGCTTTTACTATTTATTGTGTCTTGCCTAAACACAATTTTGTTGCAGATGTTCCGCCTCGGGGTGCGTCAACTTCAAGGGAACCAGACGATCTTCCCGAGGGGTCAAGGGGTGACCTGAGCACTTCAACCGTGGCGGATGCTGCTGTGTTGGACGCGCTGTATTGTGACCTGCCCCCTTATCGGCTTGAGCTAGCCGAAGGAACGGAGGTTGAAGGGGTGGTAGTCCCGGAGGTGTCCCCACTCCCAACTATATCAACGAGTGAGGCGCCGTCAGTTGTGCCAGCTACGGAGCTGAGAGTGATTACAAGCCCTACTTTCCCAAGTCTGGTGGTTGAGCCTGCGGTTCAGGAGATGGTCACTAGTCCTACCTCAGCGGTGGCTAGTGTACTGGTTTTAATGAAGACTCCGCCGAGATCACCGATGACCTGTCATGCTGCTGCAGCCAGTGTTCCCGCCGTTCCTTCCACAGTAGTGTCAACCAGGCTGGTGAATTTTTCTGAGGCTGTCCGTCTACCAGAAGTGGCCGAGGTTGAAAATGATTTTATAGGTGACATAGTCGATAGCTTTTATAAAGGCTTGAAGCGATCCATCGATCTGGTCTTGAAAGGCTCGACTATGCCATTTTCTACATTAAAGGTGGTCCTTTCCCGCAGTATTAAAAGTATTCGGGACTTTGGAGGGGATAAACAGGCCGCTGCATTAAAGCTTCTGGTAGACCAATTTGAGAGGGACGTAGAGGAATGGCGCCGTCTTAGCCGCTCAGACCTGGAGTCTTCGATTAATGAGCAGCTTGCTCATCTTGTCGCTCAAATGCATGAAGCCCGTCTTGCTGCTCAGGAAGCCGCTAAGACTATTTCTTCGGACTTGAAATCCTTGGAGACAAGGAGGATAGAGCTCGGGGATGCTATTGATGCCTCCACCAGTGCTCTTCTTGACGCTGAAGATAAAATTGGGAAGGCCAAGGAGATGATCAGGAAGGGGAATCTTCTCCTATCCAAGGCTGAACCAGTGCGTCTTGAAGAGACCGTGCGGCTTGAACAGCTTAAGGCTCAGAGTGATGAACTCTCGCGGCAGGGGTTAGCGCGGAGGGCAACTTTGGCTGAGGTCGAAGCTCGTTTAGCCCAGGCGACGAACTTTAATGAGGCTGAGCTGAGGTCGCAGGCGCTTGTCCGGGCTGCTGTTGATAGGAGGACGAGGCTGGCCTTCCTTGAAGAACGGATCAGATCTTATGACGTACGCTTATAGCTTGTAATATATGTGCCTTCATGTATCCTTTCTTCCCGAACTCAATAAAAATAATTTTGTTTTGACTGCCCTGTCGAATCTCCAACTTGCTTTATCTGCTGAGTTGTCGTTTCCAAGTTGTATTGCAGCCACTTGAGAACGTAGTCCTTGTTGGGTTGGATACTGAGACTTGGTTGTCTGCTGGTTCAGAGGTCGCACTGACGTAACCGGTTGAGAAGCCACCAAGCTCAAGATTAGCCTTTATGGGGCTAAAAGGGTAATACTTGTCTTTTGTAGATGTCAACAAGTACGGATGAGACCTGTCTTTTGTAAATGTCAACAGGCTCGAATTGAGACTTGGCTGTCTGCTGGTTCAGAGGTCGCAATGACATAACCGATTGAGACGCCACCAAGCTCAAGGTTGGTGATACTTATCTTTTGTAAATGTCAATAAGTATCGAGACCTGTCTTTTGTAAATGTCAACAGGGCTCAAAATTGAGACTTGTCTTTTGTAAATGTCAACAAGCTCAAGGTTGAGACTTGGCTGTCTGCTGGTTCAGAAGTCGCAATGACATAACCGATTGAGACACCACCAAGCTCAAGGTTGATGATACTTATCTTTTGTAAATGTTAACAAGTATCGAAACCTGTCTTTTGTAAATGTCAACAGGGCTCAAAATTGAGACTTGGCTGTCTGCTGGTTCAGAGGTCGCAATGACATAACCGATTGAGACGCCACCAAGCTCAAGGTTGGTGATACTTGTCTTTTGTAAATGTCAACAAGTATCGAGACCTGTCTTTTGTAAATGTCAATAGGCCTCAAAATTGAGACTTGGCTGTCTGCTAGTTCAGAGGTCGCAATGACATAACCGATTGAGAAGCCACCAAGCTCAAGGTTGGTGATACTTGTCTTTTGTAAATGTCAACAAGTATCGAGACCTGTCTTTTGTAAATGTCAACAGGGCTCAAAATTGAGACTTAGCTGTCTGCTGGTTCAGAGGTCGCAATGACATAACCGATTGAGACGCCACCAAGCTCAAAAAATTGGTGATGGAATTTGGGAGGAGGTCTCGTTTTCACGGGGAGAAACGAGGAAATCACTGTCATAGGTTTAATATTAACGTAACAGTGAAATGTATATATGGTCTTACCATTCTATGGATCAGAATTGGTAAGTGATTTTGGAGGTCTCGTTTTCATGAGGAAAAACGAGGGAATCACTGTCATAGGTTTAATGTTAACGTAACAGTGAAATGTATATGTGGTCTTACCATTCTATGGATGAGAATTTGTAAGTGATTTTGGAGGGGGAATCAAATGGGAACAGGTCCCTTAGGATTTTTAACAAATCCCCAGCTGTCAACGGGTTTGATATGCCTTTACCAACTACCATTTGAATTGGGCTAGCCATGCTATTCCCCTCAGCATGATGAGTTGTCGAGGACTCTTGTTGGGCTTAAAGGCTAACATTTTCCTTTATCCTTAATCGTTAAGGATATTGGATCATCTGGTTAGCGTACGTGTAACCTTGATTCTCCTTTGAGAGAACCAGTATATGGCCAGGTTCCTACTGGTGTATGATATCGCTTGGAGGAAGAGAAAGGCTCTCTTTGCACGTACCTTGGACATGAAGGTCTTGATCAGAGGTGTAATGTTAACTTGATCATGAGAAGGATCTTTAATTAAGGATAATACTTCTTTAAGAACTTGCCATTGATCGGCATCATAAGTAAATCGCCATCTGAAGTCATGAGGCGGTATGCTCCGTTTGAATAGACTGTTTCTATTACAAAACGTCCTTCCCATTTAGGCTGAAATTTGCCTTTAGTTTTATGCGTCATAATCATCGGTCGTCTGACGGCTAAAACCAGATCTCCTTTCTGGAAGACCCTCTGCTTGACCTTCTTATTGAAGGCTTTTGAAATTTGAGCTTGATACAGCTCAATATGTTGCTGGGCTCGTAGTCGCTTCTCATCTAGGGCTTCGAGCTCTTGAAGACGCAACCGATCATTGTCTTCTGATGTGATTTTAGTCGTTAAAGCGACTCGCAACGACAGCATTTGGATTTCTAACGGGATGACTGCCTCGCACCCGTACACCAGAGAAAAAGGCGTATTACCTGTCGGTGTTCGAACCGTGGTTCGGTATGCCCAAAGACATTCACCAAGCTTTTCGTCCCAATCTCGCTTATTCGAGGAGACGAACTTCTTGAGTAACTTGATGATCATTTTGTTGAATGCCTCCGCCAAGCCATTAGCAGCGGGATTATAGGCGGTTGAAGCCACATTCTGAATTCGGTATTTATCGCAAAACTAATAGAATACTTGGCTTATGAATTGGGGACCATTATCATGGATGATCCGCCTAGGGACACCAAACCGATAGATGACATGGTGTTTGATGAAATGCACCACGTTAGAGGTTTTGACTTTAACCAGTGGTATGGCTTCTGCCCACTTTGAAAAGTAATCGGTTATTGCCAGGATAAACCGGTGACCTATTGTCGAAGAAGGGCTGATTGGCTCTACGACGTCGGTTCCCCATGCTTCGAACGGCCATGAAGCAACAGTTGGGTGGAGCAACTCCGGAGGCTGGTGTATGAAGTCCGCATGAATCTGACATGCTTTACACCTGCGTGCATATTGGATGGCATCGGCTATCATGGTTGGCCAATAGTATCCAAGCCTATGCAACCTGTCTTTGAGTTTTGGACCTAGCTGATGAGCTCCGCAAATGCCATCATGTGCTTCTTTAAGCACTTCCTGTGCCTCTGAATTGGAAAGGCAACGGAGGAGGACACCGTCATATGAATAACAGTAAAGTGTCTTCAGAGTTGGATCGTAGTAGAAACGGAGAGACCTTCGTCTGATAGATGCCACTTCTTTAGGATCATCTGGCAGCAAACCATGTAAAGCGTAGTCGATGAGAGGAAATCGCCAATCTCTTGGCTCAAGATCCGTGGAGACATTATAGACTTCTTGGGTTCTTAACATATGCTTAGAGCATATAAGATGTCGAGTTGCCACTGTGAGGTGATACTCAGTGTCGGTTGGCAAGGCTAGTGTTGTTGCTAATGCAGCAAGAGCGTCTGCCTTGGTATTCTGAGATCGAGACACATGCCCGATGTAAAAACCTTCAAATAGGTTAGCCAATTCGATGGCTGTGTGATAATAAGGCACCAAATCCTCGTGGCGAACTTCATATTCGCCTTTAACCTGATTGATAATCAGTTTTGAATCACCGTATGCTTCAAGATAGCGTACCCCCATTCCATGGGCGAGCTGAAGACCAATGAGCAGAGCATTATATTCTGCTATATTGTTGGAGCATGACTCTGTCAGGGAGAATGCTCTGGGGAGGACATGATTCTATGGGGAGATGAACACAACCCCCACTCCGGCAATAATCTTGCCTTTAGGGCCCATTCGCGATGCTCCATCGAAGAACATCTGCCACACTTCCTCCTCTGAGGTTACATTGGAGTCGAAGACTTCATCTGGAATATCCTCGTGAAGTTTTGAGTTCTCTGGGATTGGATGAGCAGCCAAGAACTCTGCAAGGGCCTGGCCTTTAACCGCCTTTTGAGGGATAAAGATCATGTCGTATTGAGACAAAAGAAGTGCCCATTTAGCTAATCTTGAGTTCAATGATCCTGGCTTCGTCATAAGAAGGCGCAAAGGATTCACCCTGAAGATGACATGTATGGTTTGGCCAACCAAATAATGTCGTGTCTTCTGAACAGCGAAGACAAGAGCTAAACACTCTTTCTCGATAGGATTATAACGAGATTCCGCCCCCTATCAGAGTCATGCTCAGATAATAAATGGCTTGCTCGTGACCCTTGTCGTCCTTTTGAGCGAGGAGGGCACCAAGAGAACGGTCCAGAGCTTTCGCATAAAGTAAGAATGGCTTCCCTGATGTAGGGGCCACTAAGACTGGAGGCTTTGTGAGGTATCTCTTGATGTCTTCATAAGCTTCCTGGCAAGCTTGATCCCATATGAAGGAAGCACCCTTTTTCATGAATCGGGTGAACGGTTGACAGCGGCCTGAGAGATTTGCGATGAATCTTCTGATATAAGCCAGTCTGCCTTGCAAGCCTCTAAGCTCTTTGAGATTCCTCGGTGGATGCATGCTTTGAATGGCTTTGACCTTGTCTGGGTCAAGATGAATCCCTTTTGATGTAACGATAAACCCAAGGAACTTGCCACTTGAAACTCCCAAGAAGGATTTTGTCGGGTTCATTTTCAGTTGATGAGCCCACATTATGTCGAACATCGTTCTCAGATCGCGAAGATGGTCATCCTTATTGCGGCTTTTGACAGCAATGTCGTCGACATAGCATTCCACCGTTTTTCGAAGATGGTCGCAGAAGATTGTACTCATTGCCCGCTGATAGGTTGCTCCGGCGTTCTTTAGCCCGAAGGGCATCACGGTGTAGCAATATACCCCCAAGGGTGTTCGGAACGAAGTATGCTTCTCGTCGTCAGGATACATCTTAATCTGAGCCCTGAAAAGCCGTCCATGAAAGACATTCTTTCAAATCCACAGGTATTGTCAATCATGACATCGGTGATGGGCAGTGGGAATTTGACTTTAGGACAAGCCGTATTGAGATCACGGTAGTCGATGCAGATCCGTATCTTCCCGTTCTTCTTGAGGACGGGAACGATATTAGCAACCCAATCTGGATGTTGTTCCTCCCGTATGAAGCCACATGCAATGAGCTTATGGACTTCGGCTTCAATAACCTCCATAATGTTCGGGCGAAACCGACGTTGTTGCTGCTTGACTGGCTTGGCGTCGGGCTTGATGTTCAGACGGTGCATGGCGACTTGTCGATCGAGTCCGGGCATGTCTTCGTAGCTCCATGCGAAGACGTCTATATACTCCTTTACGAGTATTATCAATTCTTCCTTTTCTGTAAGTGATAAGCTTTCACTTATGAAGATGGGCTTAGGCTGATCTTGACTACCCAAGTTGACCTGCATCACCTTGTCTTCGGTAGGTGGCTCGCGTAGTTCGAATCGCTTTTCCCATTGGAGGTCCAAATGCTGGGCCCATAGTTCCTCATCAACAGCTTCTGCGGGCTCCAATTGACTGCTTGAAGTCATATTAACAGTGAGGTTTTCGAACATCATTCCGACACTAACATCTGAGTCCCACTCGGAGGATGAGGCTGAATGTGATGGAATTGGTTCGTCGTCTTTGCATTGAACCGTTGCTAGCGATGTGGGTGTAACGTATCCCAACCCCCTGCGTGTATTATCATAGTAGTTTGCAGGTTTCCCTTTTGGCACAAAGTTACGCATCAAACTGTGTCTTCCTTTTCCAAAATTCAGGCCCGCTCCATGCTTCAAGTCGTATCCCATTTTCTTCATAATATGGCGCGCCGGCCGCGCGTAATGGGAGAACTGTGGAGTGTCTGAATCTGAACTTGAATCTACGGTTATGGGTCCCCGTGGTTGGGTTCTACCAAAAATTATCGGTAACTGACCTTCTTTGGATGGCGGGATCACCAAAACGGCTCCTTCTGCAGGTTTCATGGGTGTACTGGATGCACTTGGTTTATGCAAAGGCATGTGCAGAGAGCTATCCGTAATGGATTCAAACAGCCCAATACTCGCAGGATAATCGAAAGAAATATTATCATTAATTACCCATTCACCTTCATCTTCAGAAGGAGTATTACATTTGGGATTATTAAGACATGCTATAATTGGTTCACCAATCAAAATGGTTGGCATGCCTGCTTCGGATTCTGAATCCGCTTCATTGCCACTTTCATCATCATCTGGCAATGGTTCTTTGGATGTTTCACCGGCCTCTTGATATAGGAGAGCATCAGTGAAGTAATTTTCTACCCCTTTGAATGGTTGCTTTTCAGCAAAGACAGTTCGTACTGTCGTGTCATCTTCGACATATTTGAAGCACTGGTGCAGAGTGGAGGGAACGATCCAGTTGGCGTGGATCCACGGTCGTCCTAGAAACAGGCTATATGATGTGTCGGCGTCAATGACATAGCATGTCACTTCTGACTTCAGGCTCCCGATTCGGCAACGGAGTTGAATCTTTCCAAGTGGATGACTACTCCCGGCATTGAAATAGTATATTGTAGTGGTGGTTGTGGACAACCTATACAGCGGTATACCGAGAAAGTAAAGTTACCTTTTGGGGATGATGCTGAGTGCGGACCCCGGGTCGACTTGTACTCTTTCAATGCACGTTGAACCGATATATCCGGTGTAGTACAGAGGTCGATCGTGCTTGTTATCTTTGAGAAGCATATCTTCCGCTGTGAAGGTAATAGCGGGGACCTTTGATTGTACATGATGACATTCTGGGCAAGAAGATTGAGCGTCATCGTTAGGGACCTCTGGCATGCATGTCAGGAATAATTCTGAATTAGCCAGCGCATTCCTAAGTGCTTCTCTTGTCTCTTTTGAGAGACGAAGAAGCTCGTGTATTGTAATACGAGCTGGGATATTAGCCAGCTGAGCCAATATGTCAAAACAAAAGGGCATGTCAAGCCCTGGTCCTGAAGGCTTCTTTAGGACATGGTCGAATCGGACCTCTTTAGGCTTCTCTTTTCCCTTGGTTAGAATCGAAGCGGATGCTGGTACTTGTACTGACGTCGTTTGCTGTTGTGTCTCGCCAGTAGCTTTCTCATACTGTTTTAAGTATGATTTTTTGGATCGAGTGCCTGTCTGTTGAGGCGCGTCGGCTTGCGTCGCGCAGGCATGCTTTTCTCCTTCTGAATCGCTGAGGGAAGCTGATGTAAGATTGCCTCGTCTGGCAGGATGGAGATGACATTGCAAGATTTGCCCTTTGAGTTGGGCTCCTTTGAATCCCGCTGTACATCTTGGACGAGGTCTGGGTGTATCCACATGACTTCCCCTGTCTTCAATGTTAAGGGAACGAGACCCTTATTATCTTGAGTTATAGCTGAAGGATGCCTGACTTCCAACCGTGGCACAGGGATTGGATAAGTCCCGTCAGGAACTGTGACCTTTGGGGTTTTGCCGAACTCGAGGGTCACCATATTGGCAGCGACTTTCTTCTGCTCTGACTTTAGTGCCAAGACTCCAGCGTCGACCAAGGCTTGAATTCTATCTTTGAGGACATAGCACTTGTCGGTAGGATGGTGAATCATCCTATGATAGAGACAGTATTTGGGATCATTTGTGCGTCCTATTTCATTAGGACATCGAGCATCTGGTAGCTTAATTTTATTCCCTTTGTGGAGCAGATGGAATATCGTGACCACCTGATCATCTTTAAAGGAGTACTGTTTTGGAGGGAACTTAGGCTCCTGATTGTTGAAGTCGCTCTTCTTGGCCTTCGACTGCACGTCCCCAGACAATTCCACAGACATAGTCTCTTTCCCTTTGGCTTGAGAAGACTGCGGTAGGTCGCTACGTCCTTTACTGTTCATACCCCATTTGCCTCTAGGGGTGGATGGTTCGAACTTTTTAGGCCGACTTTTCGGCTATCTCAGCTTGTTCGACCAATTCTTTCTAAGTGTGGGCCTTGACAGCCCCTATGCTAACTTCTACTTGGTCCAGGAAGTTATGCCTACATGTCTGTAAGAGCATGGGTAGTGGCATCCCTGCTGGGCACATCAAGGATAAGTTTCTGAACCGTTCAATGTAGTCACAGACAGATTCGCCCTTCTTCTGTATGGTGGAGAGGAGCTTGTCCATGGTCACTTCGGTATCGTCCTCATAGAAACGAGAGAGGAACCGGGTTTCCAGGTCGATCCAGGAATTGATAGAGCCCGGAGGAAGACTTCGAAACCAGTCAATTTTACCCCCTTTAAGGTGCCAATGAACAGCCTAGTCATGATGGCGTCGTTGCTTATAACATTACCAGTCTGAGACCGGAAGTAGTAGATGTGTTGATTTGGCGAAATCTTACCATCATACGTATGTAACGTTGGTGGTTTGAACTTCGGTGGATAGGATGATGTCCCGTTCCTCTTATCCCTGTAGAAGGGATTAGCACTGAATAGTACTTCAGCTCTGGTTTTGCCAACAGATGCGAGCTTAGTGCTTGACGAACTGGAGAGCGGAGCGCGCTATGGTGGTTTACCCGCTATGCCGCTGCGAAGGGATTAGCCTTGGACAGTATTTTGGCTCTAGCTTCGCGGTCATGGACCCGGTGAGTATGATGAGGTATAGTAGCTTCGCTCATATGAATGAGGCTGGCACAAGGCGTTGCTACTCTTGAATCGGGCGATGGTATGATTGCCGTCGTGACCTCGCGGCTGGCAGCATTGTTGGAGGAGACAGGCATCTTGCCTTTTTCTTTGTGAGAAAGGCGAGGTTTTGGCGTAGGTACGCCTGAAGCTTCGGCCAGAGACTTCTGTTTAGGCCTCCACATCCGCTTTGGCAGAGGATAGTTAGGTTCGCATGGAACCTGATCAGTGACACACAAGGCTGAAGGGTGTTGGCAGAATTCTGCTTCTGGTTTCTGTTCTGAAACCTTGGTCGTGGAGACCTTCCTATACTTCCGTGCTCGAAGCATTAGGCCACCCCTAGAGAGGACTTCTTCAAATCTTCCTTGATCGAACTGAACCACCAAGTTCTCGAAAGTGCAGGACTTGGGCTGCGGGCGTGCTTCCTTGTTGCGCCAGAGAACTACAGTAGGTTCGCAGGGAGCCTTTTCTGTCTCCGCAGAGACTTTCTTTGAAGATTTAGCCAGAGGGGCTCTGGCTGCACCGGTTTTTCTGATTTTAGAGTTAGACCCGAAGATCTGTTCACCGCATTGCGACACTTGATTCTCGGCAGTGGAGATACAGTCCCCAGCGGAGTCGCCATCTTGTTTTCCATTGATTTGCAAAGGGAAAAACTTACAATAAAAAGGGTTGAGGAGCTAAATTACAAGTATTCTTAAAAGGATTACAAGTAGATCTCCTCAGAGATTCTGGAGAAGTGTGCCGATAGGAGTCTGGTCAGCGCGCGACCACTTTGTCCCTTTGACGATGCGAGCGATGAGATTCCCTTCTCGCCTGGTTCGGGGAATCAGAGAACAGAAAGTTGGTAGAACCCTCTTGTTACTTCTCAAAACCGCCTTCAATTTAGGAATTCCTTCTCGCCTGGTTCCGAGATTCCTTGAGAAGAAGGTATTATGGTATCAGCACCCTGAATAGAGAAGCAATTCTCTAAAAGTCTCTGAATTCAAGAGCGCACGGTGCGTCGTGAAGAAGCCTCTGCTTATGGAGTCCTCTTGTGCGTGTCGTCTGAGAAAGTTTTCTCTCTCCTTGTACTCCTGATGGGCTATTTATAGGGAGAACAAGGGTATAACTGTCCCTTGAAGATATGGAAACAGATTGAATCAAATCTGCTTGAATCTGGAAAGTATCCTTGCTGCGAGGTTAGGATCAGCTTCTGCGAAGCTAGAAATGGCAGGTCGGTTGATCTTCTTGATCTGTTTTGATCCTTTCCATATTATTGGAGGATTTCCCCTGATCTTATTACTCGTTTTAAGTGAATCAAGAGATTGTGGCAATCAACTACCAAATTTGATCTCAGATTTGATCCTGATTGGATTTGATCTTGATCCCGATTAGATTTGATCTCATCTGGAGATTTGATTGGTCAAAGGTTGACCATACCAGACCCGCAGCGGCGCTGCCTGCTTCGAACTTACAGCGGAGCTGGAGGCAGTATCTGGTGAAGTCAGAGGAAGGCTTCTTCGGCGAAGCTAGATGTCATCTGTTGCGAAGCTACCATATATCCTTTCTGCGCAGTTGCATGTGGCTTCAGGCGGAGCTAACTCTCTCTGCGGAGTTACGCTTTAGCAGTTCAGGCGAAGCTATGAGTTAACTTCCTGGCAGAGCTGTGAAAGGCTTCAAGGCGAAGTTGGATGATCTTAGCCTCTCAGGCGAGGCTATCCCTTTGGGCTCATGTGATGCTAAGTGCTAGCATCTTTAAACCTGCTAAGGTCTATTTAGATACAATTCGGGCTCACTGTCTGCTTGCTGGATCAGTGGAGTCCAAGTTGCTTCCTTGTCCCTCGGAGATGGGTGAAAACTGGTCTTCAGCTCGTCTGTCACTTGTCTTTTGTAAATGTCAACAAGTTTAGATATTGTTCGGACCAATAAGAATCTTGTCTTTTTAAGTGTCAACAATCTTATGCTAAGTTTCTTAAGGACATGTGCACCAAGAAGAGAAAGACTAATGTACCTAAAAAGGTCTTCTTAGCCACTAACATTAGTGAGCTACTATCGGGTCCAATCCCTATCAAGTACAAGGATCCAGGTAGTCCAACCATTGCCTGCACAATAGGACAAGCCGAGATTAGTCGTGCACTTCTTGACTTGGGGGCAAGTATCAACTTGCTTCCATTCTCAGTTTATCAACAACTCGAGTTGGGCGATTTTAGTCCAACTCGAGTCACTATCCAACTGGCTGACCGTTCTGTGAAAGTTCCAAAAGGGGAGATTAATGATGTCCTTATCCGGGTTGGGGAGTTTATTTACCCTGTTGATTTCATAGTTTTTGAGACACAACCTGTGTCTAACTTCAATCATAGGGCTCAAACTTCTGTTATCCTAGGGCGACCATTCCTTGCTACTGCCAATGCCATCATCAATTGTAGGAATGGGTCTATGAGGTTAACTTTTGAGGACATGACTAGAGAAGTTAATGTCTTCAACCTTGAAAAATAACCTCGTAAGATAAGGGATCAATCATTTGAGGTAATTTTTGTTGAAAATAATTGTGATGAAGAAAGTGAAGATATAGAAGATGAGTCGCTGTTTCTTAGTGAATTATTCAATGAAGGAGATTATCTTGATGAGAAGGCATATGTCGGAGATCCTAATGTTAAAGTACCCTTTGAAAAGGGGAAATTTGATTTGAATATCTTCACTTTCGATGAGCCAACCAATAATGTATCGCATGATAATATAGTTCAAGAACCTCCGATTGATATACTCTTTGAAAACCTTTTCGAAGAAGAACTCATGTGTTTGGATGAACCAACTAGGGATCATTTGGTTAATTATACAATTCCAGGTGAAAGTGTTGATTTAAACTTTGAGGAGATCTATGGAACTGAGTTAGAATTCCTAGGCATTCATAATGAGGAAGTTCCAACTGAGAAGGGTGGTGGTGGTAAATTATTGAATAATGATTATGACAATATGAGGAAGAAACACCTAAAGAAGGTGAGACTGGGGAGGCAGGAAGCTAAAATGACAGAACACTTGGCCTCCCCACTGTGCCATATAAAGAGGATCCATTGGAATGATGGGAAGAGAGCTAGAGGGATAAGACCGAAAAAGCTCTAGGTGTGGGGTGAAACTTGATGTTGTACATATTTCTGTATAATATATGCACCTCTTTTATATTTCATTTCATGCAATCATACATTTCTTTCATACATTGGGGACAATGCATGAGATAAGTGGTGGGGAGGGTTCTAACATGACTGATATAAAAAAAAAGAAAAAAAGAGAAATATATATATATAAAAAAAAGAAAAAAAACTTTTTGAAGGGGTAGAACAATATTTTGATATATTTTTTGTAAGAAATTATGTCAATTTTAAGGAATGAGAGAATCATAATTAGGATTTCTTACACTTGGTCAAAATAAGATAACTTGTTTGATTTTTAGGGTCAGGAAGAAAATTTGTGAAAGTAATTTAGTCTTAATATTTACCTTGATGACATATGCACACTAAATACACTTACACACTAGGGTTTAAAAACAGAGACTCTTATGCCTTATAAAAAATATAATGAAAAAGAAAAAAAGAAAAAAATAAGTCTAATTATTGATTAGCTAGGTGCTTTGGCCTAAGCAAGCCTTAGTATTTATGCAAATGATAATTAGATAAGTTTGAAAAAAAATGTGAATATAAATCCTCTGATTAAGCTCGATATTTATGCCTCATGAAGCATAAGTATTCACGCCTAAAAGGGGCACATCGTATAAATAAAAACCTTGGTTTCGTGGCCTTATCTGCTCAAGTGTTTAAGTCCTTAGAGGTGTTTTCTCACCTGGTGCCCTAAAACTGTCCGGTTTGGGTGTCACCGATTAAAGGCTCGTTACATGGGCAGATTAGAAAGCCTAATGTAATTGAGGAATAAATTTCACCAAAAATAAATAAATATAAAGCATAGGAGTTAATGTTAAAGAACCCTTAGTCAACTTCACAGTCACGATGGTGCATACGACTCAGGGTAAATTAATAGACTAGATGAGAAGTACAATTTGACGCCTTACTTTAATTGATGACATGTTTTTGAATAGAGACTAAGTTTAGGAATAAAAAATTTGATGTTCCTATAACTTATAGATTACTTAAAGCCTTACAAATATACTTCAAATATTTTCTCTTTTCAAAATGTTTTTCAAAAATTCTAACTTCTTTCTCTTTCTTTTTTGGATTTTGAGGGTGCAATCCACTGAAAACCCTCACGAGACAAAACTCGTCCTCTAGGGGTAATCTAGAGGTTTAACGGCTTATTGCACATACTCAGTGCAATCGAGTGACCTGCGAAAGTGGTCAATAATTGATTAGAGTTAGTCTGATGTTTTGCTCGAGGGCGAGCAAAAGATAAGTGTGGGGTGTGATTAGTCACATATATTGCATTTCATTGTCACCTTACCATGCTTTTTAGCTAATAAATCCTATTGATAAGTTTTCTTTTTCTTTGCCAAATGTAGGCCCAAGTGCTTGAAGAAAGAAAAGAGAAACAAGCCCAAAAGCCCACCAAATTCTGAATTAATTCAGAATAAATTCGAAATGAAGAAATCAGGGATAAATCTTGACATATCAAGAGGTTAAGAAGAATCCTCCCTAAATCGAGCGATTAAAGCCACACAATCAAAGGCTGTTTCGTCAACGTTTGGAGCAGAAACAAGAAAACCTGCAGAAGATACGAGCCAAACACCAAACCAGGAGCTCCCCCTTGGGTGTGGCCACCTGGCCACACCAGGGCCGCGGAAATGCGGCCCAAGCCGCATTTCCGCGGCCAAGTAAGGGTTGTTGGGGGAGCGTTTGCTCCCCCAATCTTCCCGATCCTCCTCGTTTGGTTTTTGGCTATAAATATGGGTTTCAGCAAAGAAAAAAGCAGCGAAAACTAGGATTAGAATTTGTGTTTATTTTCTTAGGATTTAGGTTCTTTGTTAGCTAGCATAAAAGTTATAATCTTGCTTTTTTACTTTGTAGTCCAGTATCAAAACTTGTGAGAGAGAGAAATTGAGTGCTTATACTTGAAGATTGAAGTGACATTAATACAAGAGTCGAGCCGCATTTTCTTCCACTTGCAGTACGGTATGGTTTACATTATGTCTATGCTTTCTTCGTTGTTTTTTATGGATAACTAAACGGTTTTCTGGGCTCACTAATGGATCTCTTCTTTCACTTTTCTCTTAACTGATTTCATAACAAGCAACATTTTTTGAAACATAAAGTGCCTTAGTTAAAACTTTGTTCTTGAAAGCACATGATGATTTCTTTACTTTAAACGTGTACTTTCAAAACACAAATATCTTTGAACTGTTTTTATTCCATGCTTGCCTCTTCGCTCTTGATGGTTTAATATTCACTTCTTAATGATTTGTAATGAAATGACTTAAGATTTAAATGAGACGATCTTATTTGTTTTACTTGGACATTAAAAGAAGCTAAAGGTTTATGGTTCAAAATAAAAGTGATGCAATCCAAATTTCCTTGAGATAAGTACATAGTTGAGTTAAACATTAGTGAGCCCGAATCTTCTCCTCTTATATCTAAAACAAGCCAAACGATTTTCAAAGTTTATTTTCACCTTCTCTAAAGCCTTTTCTAAAAGTTACAATTTCTCTTTAATCATCTCTTTCTTTCCATTCTCTTTTCCATTAAAAAACGAACACAATTCTTTGTTTTTAAACGATTCACCGAAAAGCTTCCATCGCATCCCTCCTCGTGGACACGACCCGTTAGCCACGAGCTACACGGTAAACTCTTAAACTCTTTGATTGTTCTTTCTTTTAGCAATCAGATTGGTATGCTCTAGTATATGATAATTCCGATCGAGAAGCATATTATTGTCCTGAATTAGTTAAATCATTTTACACTTCCATCAATCATGCTTCAGTGAATTTAGACACTTATCAATTCGCGGTCATATGCCCATGGGTGACATCTTTATCACACTTCCTCTACTAGAGGAACTCACTCACGTCCCCTGTTACCCACATCACAGGGACCCCCTTCCTCTCATTGTGTCACGCCCCGCTTCCCAAAATACGCTAGGGCAGAGACGCGACACGAGTCGGCGACGCATATACGCGAGGAAAATACCCCACATATATGCGCTATGCCTAAAGTAACCTGAACAAGTTATAAATCAAAACCATAATAATCAAGGATCACTGCAATAGTATATATAAAGACTACACATGATCTGGAATGAAATAAGGAACAAAATAGAAGCCAAGGGTGATATACAAGAATCAAAGAATAATAGCAGAAATAAAGAAAGGAAAGAATACCAGAATCCAAAGAGAGAGAGAGAGTCCAGTTCCTCGCAAGTCGTACAGTCTCATCGTACATCTGCACAAAAGAACAAGCGTCCAATATCTGGACGTGCAAATCCAGGGTCGTCAGAAAGCGACCTAGTGAGTGTGTGTGTAAAGGGGAGAGCTCGTGCATATAAACAAGGTGCATAAAGCAATAACAAGAATAACTGCAGATATAAAATAATCAAATAACATGATACATAAGCAACTGAATAACAATAGCACGAATAAGAGTACAGGTACAAGACAAGTAAAACAACTGTAACAAACTACAGATGTCTAAGTGTATATCCTAGTAATATCACTAACCTAGTACATAATCTAGTCCTGGTTACAATCATGTGTCTATCATAATGATATATATAGATATACAATCAGGTGATTACAGTCAGTCACAATACGTCAACAGTTTATTATTAATTATGTCAGCGAACACCAATTGTCACATGTAATAGACGCATCCCATACTACGCCTACCACACATGCCAATCGAGGTCCTTAGTTATTGAAACTGATCGGTTGGAGACATTGTCCATGCTTTAGGTGGGTCCCGTGCATACCCGGGACCACGGCCCAGACTCCTGGCGCTGAACCAGGACCTACCGCAAGGTAGTCAGGAACATGTAAACAGGAACAGGTACATGTATAACATGTATAACAGGAACAGGACGGGGTGTCAGTCACCCCACGGGAACCCTGCAGTGGAACCTTTTTCGGCTGCGCAATCTAAATCCTAGGTCCACCCAAAATACGGACGCTGTCTCCTCCATCAATCTCCCCAATCCCAGTGTAAGTTATTTGTTATCATGTTTTAGTTTATCAAGATTATTTAATATGCATGTTACTTGAATCGCTGAGATAACTCAGTGGTAGTCACGGTAACAATATCAACATGTAATCAGGATGCCGGTATAACAGGAATATATAATATCAAGGAACAGGATACTGGTATAACAAGAATATATAACATGCAGGTGTTGTTACCGTGTAATAATAATTTTCCAGCAATTAAGTAACATGGGCAAGATAGTTATCAGGTAGATACCAAGTATAATCAGTCAGGTTTCTCAAGTAAATAAAGATACCTAAGATGAGTAATGATCTACTGTCATGAATAGAATGATCCGGGTAATGTATGTAATCAACTCATAATCTCAAAAACTATCCTCATGAATCTCAAACATCAAACCTTATTAAGGTAATCTTGTACAGTAATCACAAGTCCCATAAATTAACCATCGATTCTCTCATCTAACGATCAACTCTGATCCTCAAGTCATCGATATATCCAAATCTCAATAACTGAAATACTACATATTTTGATACATATAATCAAATCTTCAGTTCCAATTCTATCAAGATTATCACACACTCTCACTCTATCAAGGTCAATCACAGGATCCAATATCAAGTAACAGATCTATCAGGTCAGGTCAATCCAATCAATACCTACTCCTCAAAATCAGATCCATCCACCTATAGCCAAGACCGTAACTAAGGGTAAAGTCCACAATCCATAAGGAAGCTAAAGACAGCAATCAGGCCAAGGTTAGTCGACTAGGGGAGATGAGCAAGTCGACTAGGGTGAGGGTTAGTCGACTAACAGGTGGACTAAGTCGACTAACAGGTGGACTAAGTCGACTAACAGATGGACTAGTCGACTAACAGGGAAAGCAGGTCGACTATACTACCTGCAGCCAACAAACTGAGAGTGCACAGCTTACAGGACAGACACCTAGTCGACTATAGCTAGGATAAGTCGACTAATATAGGATATTAGTCGACTACAAGAAAAGGGAAAGTCGACTAGGGGGTACTAGTCGGCTAACAGGGGAGGTAAGTCGACTAACAAGATGGGTAAGTCTCAACTCTTAGATATTTTTGCCTGCATATATTTTGATTACTCTATTGTCATTTGATTCAAACTTCTGATAGTCTTTATTATGAAAGTTATTTAGGAATGTAATATCATTTGGCTCTTTAGCTTATTGTTTGTAAGAAATCTGAATATGGTTCCCTATAACAAAATCTTCTTATCTTACCACTTTATCTGGAGTCTTTCTTAGTCTAGGAGTTTGGGGGTTTCCTCACTTGTTGCAAGAGCTTGAATGGCATAACAATTGGTCTGCTATGGTTTTATGGCAGGGTCCTTTCTATTAACAGTGTACAACCTATTAATTCATCTTCCATATACCACGCATTTACCTTCCATTGCCTAGAAATCTACCACGATTACCCTGTAGCTATCATCCCATAATCTGTCCATATATATATTCAGCTTTAGTCCTTGAATAATGATGTATAGAATCAGTTCATTTATGGCTAATTTCCTTCATATTATTACTGTTCATTGATGTATATATCCAACTGTTCAGATCCGAACATATGCACCCTATGCAACAAGAATCAACCTATAACCATTATTAGTTCCATGTATATCTAAAACAAGTATGGGTCTACAAACCTGACCCATAACACACATCACACATGCATACATTTGATTGTGCAGAAAAAAAGGATGGAAATAAGGAACTCATATATAAACATATCTACGAGTACTCAATTAATTTAAAGAGAGAGATATATACACTCACCTAGGAAGGGCTGCCGGCGATCTCCGACGACGTGCTGTTGTGGTTGTTGTTGCGCTGCTGTTGGATCGCTGGACTGTGGAGGGGCGCGCTGCTGCCTGCGGACAGGATTTGCAGCCTGGGCTGCTGGCGCTGCTGCGCGGCTGCTGCTGCTGTTGCGGCAGAACAGGGAGGGAAGGCTCCAGGCTGGCCTAGTTGAAGATGAAGGCAGCCATGATGCTGCTGCTGTTGAGGGGGCGCAGCAAGGAGGTGCTGGAGACACTGTCGGGGCGATGCGGCAAGGGAGGATGGAGATGTGTTGCCTGGATGCTGGTGTCCCCTGTGTGGGCTGCTGGAGATGTGCAAGGAGGAAAGGAGCTCAGGCCTTGTTGCAGTTGGGAGGTCTTGATCTGGAGGAGATTCCATGGTTGAGGCATGGAACTCGTCTTGGAGGAGAAGCAGCAGAGCTCGGGCGTGTTCTGTTGATCGGGAGATGGAAGGGGTGTAGATGGGACGGCTGTGTAGAGGAGAGGAAAGAAAAGATGATTGGCTGGGATTAGAATAGGATTGGTTGGGATTATGATAGGTTGTTAGGATTTATGATTTGATTTAGGATTAAGATATTTATTTGTTGGGATTTGATAAGGTGGTTAGGATTTGATAGTTTAGATTTGGATTTGGGTTGTTGGGATTAAGATACTGGGATAATGGGTTTCGGGTTTGGGTATGCTAAGGAGTTTGGGGTTGGATCCAAATGGGTAAATTGGTATTAGATGTTCGGGTTATGAATTGGATTTGGTAATGGATATAGGACCAGATAACAGGTCAAGGGTTTGGATCATGATATGGGGATAAAAGAGGATACGGGTAATGGAGTTTGGGTATGGATTAGATAACGGGTATAGGGACAAGGGATAAGGCATGAATAAAAATCAAGGGAAAGGAAATATTACAAATACCACTACAAAATAATAATCCAATATTAACAATAACATTACTTAACTAAAACATTAATAATAATAATGCTAATAACATTACATGACCATACTAATAATAATAAATAATAATAATATCACCAGTAAAATAAAATAAATACTTTAGAAAAAGAAAAATACAGTAGGTTAGATTAGGGATATTACATTCTACCCACCTTAATAAAAATTTCGTCCTAGAAATTTCAATAAAGCGGGGAATGATAAAAAAACAGAATCAAGTGAGAAAACAACCAAGCTTCCACGTCACTTCTAAACACGTCATGGGTCCGCTACGCTTCTGCTGCGCCACTCTGATCTCTATTACCGGCTTCAGAATTGAGTGATCAAACTCAGGGGGCAAAATCAGGAAAATAGAATCGAAAAGAGGATAGGAATCAAGATGGAACCCAGATTACTCTAGGAAAAGAGTTGGAATTGGGAATATCAACAGATCAAAGAGATGGATATCAAAAGGGGTAACGATCAATTCCAAATGGAGTCAATATCATCATATGGATATTATATGTATATTGCAGTATAATTATAGCTCGTTCAAGTTAATCGGTGTGAACTAGGTCCTTTTTTTGTAAACCTGGCTCTGATACCAAGAAAACTCTGTCACGCCCCGCTTCCCATATACGCTAGGGCGGAGACGCGACACGAGTCGACGATGCATATACGCGAGGAAAATACCCCACATATACGTGCTAAGCCTAAAGTAACCTGAACAAGTTATAAATCTAAACCATAATAATCAAGGATCACTGCAATAGTACATATAAAGACTACACATGATCTGGAATGAAATAAGGAACAGAATAGAAGCCAAGGGTGATATATAAGAATCAAAGAATAATAGCAGGAATAAAGAAAGGAAAGAATACCAGAATCCAAAGAGAGAGAGAGAGAGTCCAGTTCCTCGCAAGTCGTACAGTCTCATCGTACATCTGCACAAAAGAACAAGCGTCCAATATCTGGACGTGCAAATTCAGGGTCGTCAGAAAGCGACCTAGTGAGTGTGTGTGTAAAGAGGAGAGCTCGTGCATATAAACAAGGTGCATAAAGCAATAACAAGAATAACTGCAGATATAAAATAATCAAATAACATGATACATAAGCAACTGAATAACAATAGCAAGAATAAGAGTACAGGTACAAGACAAGTAAAACAACTGTAACAAACTACAGATGTCTAGGTGTATATCCTAGTAATATCACTAACCTAGTACATAATCTGGTCCTACTTACAATCATGTGTCTATCATAATGATATATATAGATATACAATCAGGTGATTACAGTCAGTCACAATACATCAACAGTTTATTATTAGTTATGTCATCTAACACCAATTGTCACATGTAATAGACGCATCCCATACTACGCCTACCACACATGCCAATCGAGGTCCTCAGTTATTGAAACTGATCGGTTGGAGACATTGTCCATGCTTTAGGTGGGTCCCGTGCATACCCGAGACCACGGCCCAGACTCCTGGCGCTGAATCAGGACCTACCGCAAGGTAGTCAGGAACATGTAAACAGGAACAGGTACATGAATAACATGTATAACAGGAACAGGACGGGGTGTCAGTCACCCCATGGGAACCCTGCAGTCGAACCCTCTTTCGGCTGCGCAACCTAAATCTTAGATCCACCCAAAATACGGACGCTGTCTCCTCCATCAATCTCCCCAATCCCAGTGTAAGTTATTTGTTATCATGTTTTAGTTTATCAAGATTATTTAATATGCATGTTACTTGAATCGCTGAGATAACTCAGTGGTAGTCACGGTAATAATATCAACATGTAATCAGGATACCGGTATAACAGGAATATATAATATCAAGGAACAGGATACCGGTATAACAGGAATATATAACATGCGGGTGTTGTTACCGTGTAATAATAATTTCCCAGCAATTAAGTAACATGGGCAAGATAGTTATCAGGTAGATAGCAAGTATAATCAGTCAGGTTTCTCAAGTAAATCAAGATACCTAAGATGAGTAATGACTGCTGTCATGAATAGAATAATCCGGGTAATGTATGTAATCAACTCATAATCTCAAAAACTATCCTCATGAATCTCAAACATCAAACCTTATTAAGGTAATCTGGTACAGTAATCACAAGTCCCATAAATCAACCATCGATTCTCTCATCCAACGATCAACTCTGATCCTCAAGTCATCGATATATCCAAATCTCAATAACTGAAATACTACATATTTTGATACATATAATCAAATCTTCATGTTCCAATTCTATCAAGATTATCACACACTCTCACTCTATCAAGGTCAATCACAGGATCCAATGTCAAGTAACAGATCTATCAGGTCAGGTCAATCCAATCAATACCTACTCCTTAAAATCAGATCCATCCACCTATAGCCAAGACCATAACTAAGGGTAAAGTCCACAATCCATAAGGAAGCTAAACACAGCAATCAGGCTAAGGTTAGTTGACTAGGGGAGATGAGCAAGTCGACTAGGGTGAGGGTTAGTCGACTAACAGGTGGACTAAGTCGACTAACAGATGGACTAGTCGACTAACAGGGAAAGCAGGTCGACTATACTACCTGCAGCCAACAAACTGAGAGTGCACATCTTACAGGACAGACACCTAGTCGACTATAGCTAGGATTAGTCGACTAATATAGGATATTAGTCGACTACAAGAAAAGGGAAAGTCGACTAGGGGGGTACTAGTCGGCTAACAGGGGAGGCAAGTCGACTAACAAGATGGGTAAGTCTCAACTCTTAGATATTTTTGCCTGCATATATTTTGATTACTTTATTGTCATTTGATTCAAACTTCTGATAGTCTTTATTATGAAAGTTATTTGGGAATGTAATATCATTTGGCTCTTTAGCTTACTGTTTGCAAGAAATCTGAATATGGTTCCCTATAACAAAATCTTCTCATCTTACCACTTTATCTGGAGTCTTTCTTAGTATAGGAGTTTGGGGGTTTCCTCACTTGTTGCAAGAGCTTGAATGGCATAACAATTGGTCTGCTATGGTTTTATGGCAGGGTCCTTTCTATTAACAGTGTACAACCTATTAATTCATCTTCCATATACCACGCATTTACCTTCCATTGCCTAGAAATCTACCACGATTACCCTGTAGCTATCTGATTGAGATTGAAATAGAGTTCAGATTGTCTTAGTCTCAATGCGAATCCGCTGTAGCAAGGGCTCGAGCGGGTCGTGATCCTCAGGGAAGGATGCGATGCAAGCTTTTGCGGCAGATTCCTCGTATGCTTTGAGTAAACACAGAAAAGATTAGATTTGAAGAGAATATGGATTAAGAAGCATGGTTTTACTGATCTACTACCACAACCCACTATGCAAGTCTTGGATGTTGAATTTCATCTTGAGATAAATGTGATTTACCCTAGGTTATTAAGAGTGATTCAAGTAAGAAAATACGATACTAGATTATAACTAAGTTCCATTATTAAAAACTAAACAAGTTTCATCCTAACATCTAAGTACAGCTTAAGAAAAGATTAATCTTAACTTTAGGCCGTCCTAGTTCTTAAGCATGAAGTCATGATGAGTCCTTTAATTGTGCAACCTAGATTAATAGATCTAGTTATCAGTTTTATCTTCAAGAAAAACAATTATTAAACCTAGGGTTTCTGATGGATGGTCATCAATCGATTCAAATCCTACTTGCCCTAGGGTTGCTTAAGTGATCAGCAAACCATACAAAGAATTAGTTGGACATCATTTTTTTTCTTTTTCAAATTATTTATTTTTTTTATTCTTTTTTTTTATTTTTAATTAGAAGAAAAGAAGAAGAAAGAAAACACGAGATCACAGATGAAAACCGAAGCGAATAAACACAGAGAAAATAAAATAAAATAGCAAGAATTAAATGTGCAAAAGAAAGTAACCTTTATTGCAGATGAGATCTCCAATTACAAAGCTCCTTCTTCTTCCACAACGAGCATGAAAATAAAAATTACAACTTTGAATAAAAGTGGCTAAAGAAAACCCTAATCGTCTCTGCATGCCCCTCCCTGTTGCGAATACTCTGATATTTATAGTGCAGAATGTGGAGAAGTCCCTGATAAACCTGACCACCAAATTCGGTAGCCCATCTCATCTTGATTGCCGCGGATGCGCGGCTTTTGCCGCGCCTCCGCGGCAATTTTGTGGCTTCTGGCCACGCGCTTTGGCGCGTGGCCTCTCCTGGTCCGTCCATGTGGCCGTTTGCTTCTGGAAGGTGGATCCTGGTCTTTTAATCTAGATTTTCGAGATAACTTGGTAATCAAGTTATCCTAAATCTAGATTTCTTCAAATTTCCTTTCCACGAATTTCCTTCCTATCTTGGCTTTTTATCCTCATCCTGTATGTTTTAGGGTTGGATAGAACTCTATCCTTCCTTATTTCTGATATTTGCAACTTTTAGCCCTTGTATTTGCATTTTGAATTTCTGTATTTGCGCTTCTTCACCTGGGCTTCAACATGGGCTTGGATCTTGGGCTTTTGGGCTCTTTAAGCTTTATTCTTTATTTAATTGATAATTTGAGGCCTGCACATATTAAATAAAGAAATATTAATAAATGTGCATTATAATATGAATAAATGTGCAAATGCGATGGTATATATGATGACAATTATGCATTATTCACTACCTATCACACCCCCACACTTATTTTTTTTGCTCGTCCTCGAGTAAAAATCAAAAAGAAAGAGAAAAATCTAACCTAGCTAACTCACTTTCGTAGGAATCACGGTTGCACTTAGCATGTGCAACAAGCCGTTAAACCCCTAGGTTACCCTAGAGGACGAGTGTTGTCTCGTGAGGGTTTTCAGCGGATTACACCCACAAAATCCATAAAAAGGAGGTATTTGAATTATATTTGAAGAGACTAAGTAGTCTATAAGTTTTTAGGATCCTCATTTTTATTCATTCCTCAAACCTAGTCTTAATAAAGCCAATTGTTGTCCATTTTAGGTAAGAATTAAAATTGAATTCTAATATAGTCTTTTTCGTTACCAAAAATCATATGCATCCTTTTGTTTCTACTAGGAACTCCTTAACTTGGACTCTCATGCCTCTTTATTATTTTTATAACATCATCTAATTTTCTTTCGTATAAGTATCAAGGCTTCTTGAGGCCCTAATACCTAACTAATTGACTTATTAGATGTGTTAATATATATATATTTTTTTTTGGCATGTATAACTCATCTAATTTTCTTTCGTATAAGTATCAAGGCTTCTTGAGGCCCTAATACCTAACTAATTGATTATTAGATGTGTTAGTACATATAAGTAATTTTTCCTTAGTTCCCTCGGACTTTCTAATCCACCCATGTAGCGAACTTAAAGTCGGTGACTCCCAAACCGGTCGGTCTTAGGGCACCAGGTGAGAAAACACCCCGCGGACTCAAATTCAAGTGAACTAGGCCACAAAACTAAGGTATTATTTTTTTTATTTTTATTTTTTCATTCACCTTTAGGCGTGAATACTTATGCTTCTTGAGGCACATGTATCCAGCTTTATTAGTGATTTTTTTTTTTTTTTTTTTTTTTTTTTTTTATATATGAGGCACAAGGGTCTTTGTCTTAGAATCCTAGATATGCATTAGGTATGCAATATTTATTAAGGTAAAAATCAAGACTAATTATTTATTCAATTTCTCCTCCTATACCTAAAATTTAAACAATTTATTTATTTTGACCAAGTTTTTAGAAATCCTAATCATGATTTTCCTAATCCTTAAAACTAACTTAGATTTCTTTCAAAAAATAAGTCAAAATACTGTCCTTTTTATAAAAAAATTTTTTTTTTGTTTTTTTTTTTTTGTTTTTTTTTTATTTTTTATTTTATATACCCTTCCCCCACACTTATTTCATGCATTGTCCCTAATGTATGAATGAAATGTATGCATGCATGAACTGGCAGAACGATACAATTACCGATACAGTGGGTCGGAAAGACCCATGGCCACATTAACTTCCGGTACCGACTCCAAAAATATCTTAAGACGTTGACCATTTACCTTGAATGCATTGCCATTTTTGGGATCGTAGATCTCTATGGCTCCGTGTGGAAACACCGTCTTAACAATGAATGGTCCTGTCCATCTTGACTTCAATTTGCCGGGAAAGAGATGAAGTCTAGAGCTGTAGAGTAAAACTTTTTGTCCTTGGACAAAAGTTTTTCTCGTGATGGATTTATCATGAAACACCTTAGCTCTATCCTTCGCAATCTTTGCATTCTCGTATGCATCATTCCTCAACTCCTCTAGTTCAGAAATTTGTAATTTCCGAAACTCACCGGCCTTATCTAAATCGAAATTTAGCTGCTTAATTGCCCAAAGGGCCCGGTGTTCTAGCTCGACAGGAAGGTGGCAAGCCTTTCCAAAGACCAGTCTGTAGGGAGACATTCCTAGAATCGTCTTAAAGGCAGTCCTATATGCCCATAGGGCATCCACCAGTTTGATGGACCAGTCCTTCCTATTCTGATTCACAGTCTTCTCCAAGATGAGCTTGACCTGTCTATTGGAAACTTCTACCTGTCCGCTAGTTTGAGGATGGTAGGGCGTAGACAACTTATGTGTTATGGCATATCTTCGCATAAGAGCTTCAAAAGTTCTATTGCAAAAATGTGTGCCATTGTCGCTAATGATGGCTCGAGGGATTCCAAAGCGTGAGATGATATTATCTTTCAAGAATTTGACAACAACTTTGTTGTCATTAGTCTTGCAAGGGACAGCTTCTACCCACTTCGACACATAGTCTACGGCCAACAAGATGTATTGGTGCCCAAACGAATTAGGGAAGGGTCCCATAAAATCAATGCCCCATACGTCGAAAAGTTCTACTTCTAGAATGGGATTTAGGGGCATCATATTTCGTTTGGAAATTCTTCCTATCATTTGACATCTTGTGCAAGTCTTGCAATACTCAAATGCATCTCTAAACACAGTTGGCCAATAAAAGCCACTTTGCAGAATTTTCTCGGCAGTTTTGCGAGGACCAAAATGTCCACCGCAAGCGAACTCATGACAAAAAGCTAGCACACTTCTAGTCTCCTCATCGGGGACACATCTCCTAATGATTTGGTCGCTACAATATTTGAAAAGATAAGGATCTTCCCACATGTAATACCGAACTTGAGACAAGAATCGGTATCTATCCTGTTTGGACCAACTAGGTGGTGTTTGGTTTGTGACTAAGTAGTTTACTATGTCAGCAAACCATGGCTCCTTAGAGATGGCTAGAAGTTGCTCATCGGGAAAATTGTCATTGATGGGCAGCTCGACAGAAGGTGCGTTGGACACACGAGAGAGATGGTCAGCTACGACATTTTTGACACCTTTTTTATCTCGAATTTCGAGATCAAATTCTTGCAGTAGAAGGATCCAACGAATGAGTCGGGCCTTCGCATCTTTCTTAAGCATAAGGTATCGCAGAGCAGAATGGTCAGTGAAGATCGTGGTCTTAGTCCCAAGTAGGTATGGACGGAATTTCTCCAAAGCGAACACTACTGCCAAGAATTCCTTCTCGGTGGTAGTATAGTTCATTTGGGCCTCATTAAGCGTCCTACTCGAATAGTAGATCACGTGCTGCTTATTGTCCTTACGCTGTCCTAAGACAGCACCTATCGCAAAATCAGAAGCGTCACACATGATCTCAAAAGGCTTGGACCAGTCCGGAGGTGAGATGATAGGGGCAGATATAAGTTCCACTTTCAATTTCTCCCAAGCACTATGGCACCTATCATCAAAAATGAAGGACACGTCCTTAGCAAGAAGGTTTGTAAGGGGTCTAGCAATTTTGCTAAAGTCCTTAATGAACCTACGATAAAATCCGGCGTGTCCTAAAAAGGATCGAATGTCCTTCACGCATCGAGGAAGTGGAAGTTTCGCAATGATTTCCACTTTGGCCTTGTCTACCTTAATCCCTTCCCTAGATATCTCATGACCTAGGACAATCCCTTGTTGCACCATGAAGTGACACTTTTCCCAATTGAGGGTCAAGTTCTTTTCGGTGCACCTACTCAGCACTAGCTCCAAATGATGGAGACACTGGTCAAATGAATTTCCATGGACTGAGAAGTCGTCCATGAAAATCTCTAGGAAACGCTCGACCATATCAGAAAACAAGCTTAACATACAACGTTGGAATGTGGCGGGGGCATTGCATAGGCCGAAAGGCATTCGACGGTAAGCAAATGTCCCAAATGGACACGTGAACGTTGTTTTCTCTTGATCCTCCGGGGCTATAGGGATTTGGTTATACCCTGAATACCCATCCAAAAAGCAGTAATACTCATGACCTGCTAATCTTTCCAACATTTGATCGATGAAAGGGAGGGGAAAATGATCTTTCCTAGTGGCTGCATTCAACTTACGGTAGTCTATGCATACTCTCACCTTGGTAGGCAATCGTGTTTGCACTAACTCATGTTTGTCGTTCTCTACCACTGTAAAGCTAGACTTCTTAGGGACCACGTGCATTGGGCTAACCCATTCGCTATCGGAAATGGAATAAATTATCCCATTATCTAACAGTTTTACTATCTCGGCTTGTACAGCCTCCTGCATAAGTGGGTTTAGTCTACGCTGTGGATCCCTTTTCGGTCTAGTCCCTTCCTCAAGATGAATACGATGCTGGACTATCGTAGGGCTCAGTCCCTTAATATCTGCCATAGTCCAACCAATGGCTTCCCTATGTCTCCTAAGGGTTGCCAGCAGGTCCTCCTCTTGCCTATTGGTCAAATTAGATGCAACTATGACCGGTAACGTCTCTCGTTCACCTAGGTAGGCATACTTAAGATGCTTGGGCAAGGCTTTTAACTCCAAAGAAGGAGTTGGCTCAATGGGTGGAGGTGTTAAGCTAGAGTCTCCCATCTCTATAGAACTCAGATTTGATTCCAATTCGATCTCATCAAGGCTAACATCACTTGTTTCTAACTCTTCCTCTTCCTCTTCCTCAAGTATGATCTCATCATTATGCTCACTCGTCATATTTTCAATGGAGTTAACCTCAAAGGGTTGGTCGGTCACATCGTAGGGATGCTTACCTAGGTTGAAAACATTGACTTCCTTGGTCATATCCCCAAAAGTTAATCTCATGGATCCGTTCCTACAATTGATTATTGCATTTGCAGTAGCTAGGAACGGTCTTCCTAAGATGACGGGAGTTTGGGACCTAGGATTAGACACGGGTTGTGTCTCTAAGACAATAAAATCGACCGGGTAAATGAAATCTCCTACCCTTATGAGAACATCATTGATCTCTCCCTTAGGAACTTTGATAGAGCGGTCAGCCAACTGAATAGTAACTTGGGTTGGGTTCAGTTCACCTAATCCAAGTTGTTGGTACACGAGAGAAAGGGAGCAAATTGATGCTAGCTCCTAAATCGAGGAGTGCTCGATTGATTTCGGCTCGACCTATGGTGCAAGAGATGGTGGGGCAACCTGGGTCCTTATACTTGATAGGGATCTGGTTGGACAATAGCTCACTAATGTTAGTGGCTAGAAAAACCTTCTTAGGCACATTAGTCTTTCTTTTCTTGGTGCACATGTCCTTAAGGAATTTGGCATAGCTAGGGACATGTTGGATTGCATCAAGAAGTGGAATGTTAAGCCTCACTTGATTGAACACTTCTAATAGTTTCTCCATGTGTGCATTGTTGTTGCTTCTAAGCCTATTTGGAAATGGAGCTATAGGCTGGTGCAACTGACCCGCTGACTTTTCAGCTTCAGTTTCAGTAGGGCTGGATGGAGCAGGAGTGGAACTAGATGGAATGGAAGTGGAGCTAGATGGAATGGATGGCATGGATGGATCCAATGGCATGGATACTTGATTATCCACTTGTTTTCCCGATCTAAGTGTATGAACCATATGACACTGATTTGGGTCTTGAGCCTCATTGGCTGGCCTAGGATTCCTAGGGTTAGGCAATGGTTGACTCGGTAGGGTACCCCTTTGTCTCTCTTGCTGGCTCAATTGGATCTCTATCCTACTTAGGACTTGAGCTAGCGTGTCTTGGCTTTTCACTAGTGTATCCACCTTCTTTTCCATGTTGGACATCCTTGTTTCCATTTGTGAATATTGGAAAGAAGGTGGCTGATTTTGATTGGGAAAACCTTGCTGATAGGGCGGATTTTGGAAATTGTTGGAGAATTTGGGCCTAATCTGCTCATTGTTACTGGGGCCCCATGAAAAATTGGGATGGTTTCTCCAACCAGGATTGTAGGTGGGCGAATAAGGATTATTGGCGGGCCTTGTGAAGGCCGCACTCATATTTTCGGGCAAACCTTGGTGCGCTATGAAGACAGGACATTCCTCAAACACATGGTTCCTATCTTGACAATAAGTACAGCCCGCCAAAGATGTTGGGCTGACTTGGTTCACAGAGGCTGGCTCCTTAGTTTCAAGAGCCTCAAGTCTACGCATAACAGCCGCTAACTTAGCATCTTGTGCTATGTTGGCCTCAATGGAATGAATACCTCCTTTTGAAGAAGTGGGGTCATTAGTCCTAGATTTCTCAGGAGTAGGGTCCCACTGGATGGCTTTTTCAGCTAAGTCCTCAAACAATGACCATCCTTCATTTTCATTCTTTTCCAGAAATCCTCCTTGACACATGGATTCTAACAATGTCTTAGTGGAATAATCTAATCCATCATATATGACTTGGCAAAGTCGCCATTTCTCTACCCCATGATGGGGACATTGGGCAAGGAGGTCCTTAAACCGCTCGAAGTATTTCCAAAAAGGCTCATTGGCTGTTTGCTTAAACTGTAGGATATTCTTCCTAATCAGTGCAGTCTTGTGAACGGGATAAAATTTCTTCAAGAAGGCCTTGACGAAACTGTCCCAAGTGTCTATAGAACCAACCTCTAGACTGTAGAGCCATTTCTTTGCTAAATCTTTTAAAGCAAAGGGGACAAACCTAAGCTTAATGGCATCTTTTCCCAATTTAGGCATATTAATCATCAAACATACTTCCTCAAATTCCCTTATGAAGAAGTATGCATCCTCTGATTCAAGTCCATGAAACTTTGGAAGGGTGTTGATATATTGTGGCTTAAGCTCAAATGGGTCAACACCGTCATTACTTAGCTTGATGCAAGAAGGAATAGAGGTTCTAAGGGGATAGAACCTATCTTGGAGAGATGGCGGTTGAGCCATGAGGGAGTCGGGCTTTTGCTCGGGTGGTGAACTAGTCCGAGTTAGCCTGGATGTAAGTTGGTCTCTCGACCAAGTGGGCATGCACAGTTAGCAACCAAAGTTCACCCAACCAAAAAAAAAGAAAAACAAACAAAAATCCTATTCTAGGGTTATCCTTGACCTAGACGACTCCTAACTTTAGACTGTCCTTAGGAGGTCTATTGTCGACGTCAACCACGAGCTAATCGGCCAGTTCAGGGCAAGACCGGTGGGAGGTTTTCCGTCAGAGACGTTCCTTAATTAAATAACCACCGTTCTTCGGGCTTTCGGCCCTCAATCCCTTCGCTAGACACCGATTTGGCAAGGGTTAATTTCGAACAACTTTCCTTCTTCGGTCAATCTCCTATTGAGTCCGAGTTACCTTAGGGGCCAACGTCTAGTCAAGTTTTAATTAGGGTTAGGGTTGTGAGTGTGACTGGTATGATTTGTGGGCCAAGGAAGGGTGATGAAATCCCCACCTTATCTTTGTTATGGGTTATGCCCTTAAAGTGGATTAGTGTACGTGTAAAGCGGTAGAAAAGTAATCACTCAAGAAAGCGGTAAACAAACAAGAGTGCTTCCTAATCTATATGCTATGCAGAACGTACCTTGTCGCCAGCACTCTTCAACAGAATTAAAGAATTAAAAATAGACACGTGCCCTAAAATGCAAGAGTCTAAAAATCTTTTTTTTATTTTTTTCAACAAATAGGTTAATGTTAATTATTAACAGATGCAGGGTGATCACAGAGATAAAATAATACAGCAGAAAATATTCTTTTGCACTGCAGAGCAACCTGCAGAAAACTCTGTAAGTAGTCCTCTACAATTGCCGCGATTTCGCGGCTTTTGCCGTGGAAACGCGGCAAAGTTGTAGGTCCAGATGCTCTGCCTTCGAGGGCAGAGGCACTGGATAGCAATATGTGTCTTCTGCTACTCTGTTTCTGCTTCCTGTTCTCTGTACCTGCAACAGAAAAGAAAAAATGATTAGAACGAGAAATCGTGCCGTTCCTTCCCCGGCAACGGCGCCAAAATTTGATTGAGATTGAAATAGAGTTCAGATTGTCTTAGTCTCAATGCGAATCCGCTGTAGCAAGGGCTCGAGCGGGTCGTGATCCTCAGGGAAGGATGCGATGCAAGCTTTTGCGGCAGATTCCTCGTATGCTTTGAGTAAACACAGAAAAGATTAGATTTGAAGAGAATATGGATTAAGAAGCATGGTTTTACTGATCTACTACCACAACCCACTATGCAAGTCTTGGATGTTGAATTTCATCTTGAGATAAATGTGATTTACCCTAGGTTTATTAAGAGTGATTCAAGTAAGAAAATACGATACTAGATTATAACTAAGTTCCATTATTAAAAACTAAACAAGTTTCATCCTAACATCTAAGTACAGCTTAAGAAAAGATTAATCTTAACTTTAGGCCGTCCTAGTTCTTAAGCATGAAGTCATGATGAGTCCTTTAATTGTGCAACCTAGATTAATAGATCTAGTTATCAGTTTTATCTTCAAGAAAAACAATTATTAAACCTAGGGTTTCTGATGGATGGTCATCAATCGATTCAAATCCTACTTGCCCTAGGGTTGCTTAAGTGATCAGCAAACCATACAAAGAATTAGTTGGACATCATTTTTTTTCTTTTTCAAATTATTTATTTTTTTTATTCTTTTTTTTTATTTTTAATTAGAAGAAAAGAAGAAGAAAGAAAACACGAGATCACAGATGAAAACCGAAGCGAATAAACACAGAGAAAATAAAATAAAATAGCAAGAATTAAATGTGCAAAAGAAAGTAACCTTTATTGCAGATGAGATCTCCAATTACAAAGCTCCTTCTTCTTCCACAACGAGCATGAAAATAAAAATTACAACTTTGAATAAAAGTGGCTAAAGAAAACCCTAATCGTCTCTGCATGCCCCTCCCTGTTGCGAATACTCTGATATTTATAGTGCAGAATGTGGAGAAGTCCCTGATAAACCTGACCACCAAATTCGGTAGCCCATCTCATCTTGATTGCCGCGGATGCGCGGCTTTTGCCGCGCCTCCGCGGCAATTTTGTGGCTTCTGGCCACGCGCTTTGGCGCGTGGCCTCTCCTGGTCCGTCCATGTGGCCGTTTGCTTCTGGAAGGTGGATCCTGGTCTTTTAATCTAGATTTTCGAGATAACTTGGTAATCAAGTTATCCTAAATCTAGATTTCTTCAAATTTCCTTTCCACGAATTTCCTTCCTATCTTGGCTTTTTATCCTCATCCTGTATGTTTTAGGGTTGGATAGAACTCTATCCTTCCCTTATTTCTGATATTTGCAACTTTTAGCCCTTGTATTTGCATTTTGAATTTCTGTATTTGCGCTTCTTCACCTGGGCTTCAAACATGGGCTTGGATCTTGGGCTTTTGGGCTCTTTAAGCTTTATTCTTTATTTAATTGATAATTTGAGGCCTGCACATATTAAATAAAGAAATATTAATAAATGTGCATTATAATATGAATAAATGTGCAAATGCGATGGTATATATGATGACAATTATGCATTATTCACTACCTATCACTATCATCCCATAATCTGTCCATATATATATTCAGCTTTAGTCCTTGAATAATGATGTATAGAATCAGTTCATTTATGGCTAATTTCCTTCATATTATTACTCTTCATTGATGTATATATCCAACTGTTCAGATCCGAACATATGCACCCTATGCAATAAGAATCAACCTATAACCATTATTAGTTCCATGTATATCTAAAACAAGTATGGGTCTACAAACCTGACCCATAGCACACATCACACATGCATACCTTTGATTACATGTCCATCATGGGGCTCACTGTACAGAGCAGGACCGAGGGCTCAAAGCCAGTACCACTTTTCGAAATGTGCATTGCGTTGGTCGATAGATTCAACGCAATATTCTAGGACTAGACCACACAACTTCCTTCAACAGGCCCGTGCTGCAAATAACACACGACCTCATGACTCGGCAGCACACGGTCTGCATTAACAAAACTATCTTCCATTGTATCATTGCCAATTTCTCACGCACACGTGGTGCTAAGTATTCACACTCTATTCTGATTACTCGTCTATGTAGGACTTTCCTACCTGATGGTGTTTTTGACGCATACGACAGGGTATTCATAGCACACGAGAGGGCCACTAGTGCCTATAATAGTTGTCTTCATGCGGTCTGGACCCCTAATGTCCAGTCTGAAGATGTGCCAGTGGAGTCCTCTTCAGAGGAAAGTTTAGAGGAAGAGGATGAGCCTGCCTTTTGGCGACAGGACCCCCTGCAGATTCACGTGCCTTCATGTCCACTATTTGGCGGGGCATGAAGAAAACATTCCGGGGACAACTTCGACTGCGAATATAAGTTGAGGAGCAGACGTCTCGATTAGACCGTATTGAGGAAGGTCTTAGGTGTTCACAGTCGGCTGGACCCAGCACCACCGCTGGTCCAAAACGACGACGAGGGTGACACTGTTTCTTTACCTATTTCATACATACTTTATCTTGCATATATTGGGGACAATGCATGAGATATGTATTGGGGGTAGATACTAACTTAGGATTTTTTATTTTCTTCTTAGGATTTTTCATTTTCTTTTTAGGATTTTTTTATTTTCTTTTTAGGATTTTTTCATTTTCTTTTTAGATTTTTCATTTTCGTTAGATTTTTCATTTTCTTTTAGAAAAACTTTTAAAAAGAGAGAGAGAGAGAGAGAGAGAGAGAGAGAGAATTTTGATCCATTTTTAAAGAATCAAACTTGATCTTAGGAATTAAGGATACTCTAAACTAAGATTTCTTAATATAAGTTGAAAAGAGGAGTTTTGTTGGATTTTTAGGTTAAGAAAAAAGGATAAGAAAGATAGCTAGATTTTAATTCTCTCTTTAGCATTATATACATTAAACATATTGAGGGATTAATCAAAGACTTAGTGATTCTATTTACACATATATATATAATAAAAAAAGGAAAATATAAATAAATAAATAAATGAAATAATTACTTAACCACTAATTAAGCTGGTTAGTTGTGCCTTAAGAAGCATGGCCAGTCACGCCTAAAGGTGGTTAAGTCCTTAGCATGCGTGGCCTAGTTTACTCGAGTCCTTGAACTTTAGGGATGTATCTTCATCCGGTGCCCTAAGACCAACTGGTTTGGGAGTCATCGGTAAGAGGCTCGCTACATGGGTAAATTAGAAAGCCTAAGGAAGCTAAGGAGGTATAAATAAATAAATAAATAAGTAAAATAAAAAGAAAAAAGAAAAAGAAAAAAAATTGTATATATTAGTAAATAAATGAACTCTAGTCTAAGAAAAATTTCTCATATTTATAGATGTATATATACTAGGCTTGATGCAAATCCGATTTTCTCTCTATTCCTTAAAAACTTAACCTAAGTTGAAGACAAAACTTTAAATAGAAATTTATAAAAAGAAAGACAAGTTTAGGGTAACCCGAAACCGATAGATCAAGGAAATTCTTGAAAAATATGGATCATAAATTTTTTCACTAACATTTTTCTTCTTTCTTGGATTTTGTAGGTACAATCCGCTGAAAACCCTCAGGAGACAACACTCATCCTCTAGGGTAACCTAAAGGTTTAACGGCTTGTTGCACGAGCTCAGTGCAATCGTGACACCTACGAAAGTGGTTCAATAATTTAGCTAGGATTTTTTCTCTTTTGCTCGGGGACGAGCAAAAGCTAGGTATGGGGGTGTGATTGGAGTTCATTATTGTATCATTTTCCACTTCCATATCATGCTTTATATAAAGAAAAATAAGATTTTTATTGTTTTTTCTCTCTTTTTTCAGGTCCACCATTAATGGAGATGAAGGCCCATAAACAAGGAATTTTTAAGGAATTAAGGGATTAATTAAAGAGCCCAAAAGAAGAAGCCCAAAGGAGAAGCCTAGGTCTGGATTTGTCCACGGATATTCCCTACTTTCTAGAAGGTCCAACAAGGCATACGGACGATAACAGAATGGCAACAGAAATCGTTGGCGCAACGACCAAGATTCTCCCGTGGAAACGCGGCTCTGGCCGTGGATCCGCGGCAAGCATCTGGCCGTTGAGCCAGGTGTAATCCCACGGCTGCGATTTGAGGGCCTTATCCCCTGGAGCCTATAAATAGACCCCTAGGGCCTCTGTAAAAAGGGAGGAGAGAAGAGCTTTGTATTTTTGAGAGAATTGTTGGGATTTTCTCTAGTTTTCTTTAGTTGCTTTTGTAATCTTCTTTCTCCTTCTAGAATTCAGCAAAGAGAGAGAGAGAGTGAGAGATCTTGTAATTAGAGAGGTGACAACTCAAATGTAAGAATTGATCCTTCTTTCTTCTCATCTTTTCTCATTCTAGTGCTTTACTTTCTTCAAGCTTTTACTACTATTGCATCTTCTTCTACAATGTATTGTTGTCTGCTTTTTACTTCAATATCTAGCTAATTTTCTAACATGACTAGCTAACCTCTAACTTTACTGACTACTAACTCTTGGGTGATTGCTAATTCATGTGATTCATTGGATGCTTTATCGTAGTCTTGTAATTTCAAGTCTCTATTATCCCCAATGAAGATGAGTTACTTTAATTCTTGGCAAATGCTTGTTTTCATTCCATATGATTCATGTGAGCCTCATTTAGAGCCTTGTCTTTAGAACAAGTGCCTTGATGGAACATGGAGATGGAGCACCTAACTATGCTATTGATTAGTAGTACAACTTTCTTACTTCAATGCTAGCTTGAGTTTAGTTTTGATGAACTAATGAATCTTGTATCTTCTTTCTTAGCATGTCCTTGAGTGACTATCCTTGATTCCATCACTAAAAATCTATCTTGGGAGCCAATGAATCAATGAGGCTACAAGTCAAGCCGAGAAGATCACTCATCCTCTATATGGAAAAATATTTTGACCAAACAAGCAAGACAAATCTTCGCTGATGAATCAACATGAGGCATGCATCACCCTATGAGATTAGTAAGTTAGTTAGAAGAGTTAGCTAGTCATGATTTTTCTCTCTATAGTCTTTCAAAGTTTCCTTTCCTAAAGTTCTCTTTTCAAGCTACATCTAAGTTCATTTTACTTTCCTTTCCATCATTTTCCTTTTTTTCAACAAAACCAACAAAGAAATTTTCATCTACTTTCTATGTCATTTTCTTTTTCTTGAAACATAGAAGAACTTTCGTTTTCCTTCTTAAAACAAACTCAATTTCAAAACCGTGAATGCTTCTATCGTAAACTCTCCATGTGGATCGACCCGTAATAGCTTGTGCTACGACGGTGATTCGGAAGGGGTAAAGTAAATCAGTAAATACATTTGGAGTTTTTGAACATCAACATACGAGCATCGAAGGTTTACTCTAAAACCTCTCTCTCTGAATACTAGTAAACTCCTAACTTCCGATCACTAAACACCGACTAAGATCTTGATTGAATATCTGAAACTTAATAAACACAAGATCATTAGTACTATGACTATACAAGTTAATCATCATCAAAACTAGAGTGATGGACCTTTAGGCCAACATCAGATTCATATTTAATATTCTAGATTCGGATCCGACCCAAAATTTATTCAAGTCCAAAATTTAAAATCTGAATCGGTTTCTCCTGAAAGTTGGATCTAGATTAGATTTTAAGCATGTTTACAACCCTATTTGTAATTTTGGGAACATTTATGAAAGGGGTCAACCACATCAGCCTTTTTTTAGTCAGATTAGGGAGTTACTTACCTGTAACATCACGCGCACGAAATCCCCAGAGTCAAACACGGAACCTCCGCAAAAGGGGGAGATCAGGCTATTGTAGCCTAGGCCATATCAACCCATTATGCTCTAGATCGCAGATCCTCCCCGGCTTCATTGCTACACCTTACTGTTCATTCAATCGGCCCAACCTATTTGGCATGTGCTGCCCTGCTACATGACGAGATTGATGGCTCTAAATTGTAAGCTATAGCTCAATCATAGGAGCAGATATTTTTGCCCCAAAGAATGATGAAGTCACCCCAGGATTAAGACACCCCATTTTGTAATAAAGGCACTAACTCAAAATCAAAAAATGGCCAAAAAGCCTCTCTTTTTTCTCTCTCCGATCTCCCCCCCAGGCGTCCGCCCCACCACCCTAGCGGTCTCCGTCTCCCCAGCCTCCCCCACACTCTTGTTGGCCCAGAGGCCTTCCACTCTAGTTTTGATGATGATTAACTCATGTAGTTATGTTTACTAGTAATCTTGTGATGTTTAGTTTCAGATCATTAACCAAAATATTAGTTGGTGATTAGCTTCAACAAAGGAGTTTTGAAGCCTTTCACATGGTGATTCAAGAGCCCGAGCATAAAGATCATACATAGCACTCGTTGGAGTCTAGCTCGGTGGATCACAGAGTTTTGGATCGAGTCAACTTGAAGATGGAGATCGTCAAGAAGACTTAGGTATCCTAGTTTAGTTTGTGTTTTAGATCCATGTGTAAAGATTAAATAGTGTGATATACTCAAGTTCACAATACGCACACGTTTCATGTTTTGGATATTGGTCTTTTAGTTTTTGGTTTAACCGATATTGGTTTTCATGAATAGATAATATCAATACAAGTTTACTTTGTTTAAGTGTATATAGATATATTTTATATACATGTAAGCTTAATTTCCTAGACAAACTTATGTTGAGATGCCTATTCATGAGGTTTGGTATTTTGTGTTTTTAATAAACATATTTTTGGAAATAAAAGACAAAAACATGATACTTAATCCAACACAAATAGTTTTTGTATTTGGATATGTTTTGGACAAAGTTTATTTGAAAAATTAAAGTTTGGAAAAATACAGGTTTTGGTTTTCGAAAATATTTGTAAGACACAAAAATGGTTCAAAATGTTTGATATTTGTCTTGAAATTTTTATCACATGTTTGTATATCAATGAAAAATGATAAAACTATTTTTGTGAAATTTTAGAAGATTTATGGGATTTATTAGCATATTTTTTAACAAGTTTTTCTGACCTAGATTTCTGCCTGACAGGCTCTGGCGGTCGACCGACCGGTCGACCGGACGATCGATCGACGTGCACAAGTTGTGCACGTTGGACAGGTACTTGGGCCGGTCGACCGGGCAAGAGAGCTTTGCTTTCTGTTTTTTGACGGTCGACCGACCGGTCGACCGCTGGCTTCCAACGGTCATATTTTTGACCGTTGGCGGTCGACCACCAGCCGCCAGGACTGACAAACAGTCCCAACGGCTAGTTTTTGATGGAGGGCTATTTAAGCCCTATTTCTTTGGGATTTTGGTAAGATTTCTAGAGCAAAAATTTCTCCTATCTACAAGTGTTATTAACAAGTTTTCAAAAGTGTTTTTGTGCCAAAAAGGGTTCATCTTATTTGTTTTAGGGTTTTGGAAAAATCAAAGAAAATAGAAATTTGGGAGATTTGTATTGTTCTTCAATTCTATCATCTTCAAAGTGTTTTCCCAAGTGTTTTTCTTTGAGTTTTTATTTTCCAAACTCTTAGTTTCCACACTTGAGCTATATCTCCTATCTTATCTATTTAGGATCATTTGTTTATGGGAAAAGGATTTGGTTTGTGGTTGAGATATACCACTTGTTGTAAACCCTTTTTATTTGGATATCCCTCTTTGGTAGAGGTGGATTTGGGTTGTTAGTTGCTTCCTCTTTAGTAGAGGTTGAGGTTGTGATTTGCTCCCTCTTCGATAGAGGTAGAGTTGGTTGTATTGGTGGAATTGTGGAGTTCGGTACTCCGGTCTTCGGTAGACCATTTGTATTACCACGGTGGAGGTTGTATTGGTTGAGAGAGGAGTTCGGTACTCCTAATGGATTGGAAATCCTTCTCGGTGAAGGCGGAGACGTAAAGCTCGGTGCTCGAACCTTGAAACACATCTTGTTGTTTGCGTTTGATCAATTGTCTCTCAACCCTCTCTCCTTTTTATTTGTGTATTGCATCATTCATATTGTCATATCTTATATGCTTGTGTTGTGCCTTGCATCTATTCATATTGCTCATTCATATTATATGCTTGGCTTGTGTGTGTGCCTCACTTGTGCTTAACCACGAGAGCTTCATATAGCGCCTCAACTCTTATTCAGAGGAATCAAGAGGAGTTAGTCCAGAGCCCTTCACGGGGAATTCGGCTACACTCGTTGGTTGCACTAAGTGTAGTTGCAATTAGTTTTTAATTTTCGCATTTAGTTCATTAGATTAGCCCTATCACCTATTCACCCCCCCTCTAGGTGATTTCAACTCTCTCCTCCCCTCCCCAGCCTCCGCCACTCCCCCTCCTCCTCCACCTCCCACCCCCCTTTCCCTCCCTGACCTGCCCCCTCCCCTCCCCCCCGATCTCCCCTCAGCCTCCGCCCTCCAACCCCTCCCCCCCGGCGGCCTTCGCCCCAACCCCCTCCCTACAGGGCTATTCGGCAGGAATCTGACTGAACAAATCAAAATTCAGGGAGGCGGAAGAGGTCAAAGAGGTGAGGAGGAGGGGGAGTGGGGGAGGCCAAGGAGGCGGAGGCCACTGGGAGGGAGGGGCAGAGGAGGGAGAGCGGGGGAGGTAGAGGAGGTGAGTGAAAAAATAAGAAAAAAGAAGAGATTTTTTGAATTTTTCACTATAAGTGTTTGTCAAAAAATAAAAAATAAAATAAATAAAATTGACACGGTTGCAATAACTTTTCAAGATTTTTGAAGTTTCTTCGCTATTCTCCGAGGTGGGAATATCCGCTCCCCTCAGTCACTTCGACCCTAGGACTGTACCGTTTTCTTTGAGTAAAACACGCCACAATCACTGGTGTCTCTGCGTCAAAACCCCCACAGACACAGGCACTCTTGTCGGCCCGCGCCCATTCATTCTCATCAGCGCAGTGCCGTGGCCCGATATTCCTCACGAGTCCAGTACTACGTGGCATCTCCCTCAACCGTTCATCAAGCACACACCGATGCTGACCCCAGCCCTTGAAAAGGATGACCCTCTCTCATTTTGAACTCAGATCTCCCTTCCCTTCCCTTCGTGCCCGCTGTCCAAAGCACGAACCCTTCGAATTCACCCAACAATGTCTGGCCCCACACGTCATTCACCAAAATCAGTGTGGTTTATAACATAGGGTGTTTTTCATAAAACGCGAGCCCGTACGCCCGGTTTGCCCTCTTCGCACCGCGCCTCGTAATTACGCATCAAGTCGGCCGCACTCCGCACGTGACCGTGTCCAGTCCGTCGCCAGCTGCTCCCCACCTCTCTCTCTCTCTCTCTCTCTCTTCTCTCTCTCTCTCTAAACTCCCACTCCTCTCTCCCTCTCCCTCCTCATCCTCTTCGGCGATCTCGTTAGCTCACAATGCTGCTTCTGCTCTCACTCCTGCTGCTGCTCGTAGACCATCACACCACGCTGGCTGCTGAGATCTCATCGGACGCTGTGGCGCTGCTGGCCTTCAAGTCGAAGGCCGATTCGGGCAACCGCCTCCGATTCTTCGTCAACCGCTCCTCGCCCGGCGACAGCCACTGCGGCTGGCCCGGCGTCCAGTGTTCTCCTCAATCCAGGGTCATCCGGTTCGTTCTCGAGGGCTACGGCCTCAATGGCACCCTCCCTGATCGCACCCTCGACCGCTTGGACCAGCTCAGGATCTTGAGTTTGAAAAGGAACTCTCTCACTGGCCCTGTCCCTGACCTCTCTGGCCTGATCAACCTCAAAGCTCTCTTCCTCGATCACAACCTCTTCACTGGCCCGTTTCCGGCGTCTGTTGTTTCCCTTCACCGACTCCGAACCCTCGACCTCTCTCACAACCACCTCACCGGGCCATTCCCCCCAGAATCACCTCCCTCGACCGCCTCTACTGTCTCCGGCTCGAGTCCAATAAATTCAATGGCTCTCTTCCACCACTGAACCAGACCACTCTCAAGGTCTTCAATGTCTCCCGCAACGAGCTCTCGGGGGCGGTGCCCGTGACCGATACTCTCTCCGCATTCGATGCCTCTGCGTTTTCAGGAACCCGGGGTTGTGCGGAGAGGTGGTTAGGAGAGAGTGCCGCTCGCATATGTTCTTTCACGGTGGCCTGGGGTCTAATGGGATGGCTCCGGCCCCGGCCGCTGCGATCGTGCGCGGTGGGCAGCTTGACAATCAGGGTTCCTCCTGCCCGGCTCGTCTTCTGCCTCCTCATCGTCGGCCAGAGATTCCGCAGAAGGGCCGTCGTGGTAATTGGGTTCTTGGCTGGGGCTTTTATGGTGATTGGATTTGTGGCTGTTTTGATCATTTTGAAGAATAAGAGGAGAAGGATGAGGCAGGGGAAGGTACTGACTCCTGAAAAGAATTCGGGGATACATGCTGAGAGCAGTAATAATGATGGTGGTAACAATGCGAACCCCATTGATGCAATTGAGAATAGCAACAATGAGCTGGTAGAGGCAGCGACAATGTCAGAGGAGAAGGTGAAGAAGATGGGGAAGAGCGGGTGCTTGGTGTTCTGCGCTGGGGAGGCGCAGGTTTACACATTGGAGCAGCTGATGCGGGGGTCGGCCGAGATGTTGGGGAGGGAAGCGTGGGGAGCACGTACAAGGCGGTGCTGGATAATCGTCTGATAGTGAGCGTGAAGAGGCTGGACGCAGCCAAGATGGGGGCAACGGGGAAAGAGGAGTTTGAGCGACACATGGAGGCTGTTGGAAGGCTGAGGCACCCCAATTTGGTTCCGCTCCGGGCATATTTTCAGGCAAAGGAAGAGAGGTTGCTTGTCTATGATTACCAGCCGAATGGGAGCCTGTTCTCGCTCATACATGGTGCGTTTTTTGATCCTCATTGTCATCTTTTCATCAGTTATTATTTCTTTGATTTGCTCAGACTATGGTTTTATTATATGCTAACAGTATGTAATCAATCTAGCATTAGTTGTCTATGGTTAGAATAGACAGATCATGCGTTTAGGTTTCTCGGCGGGGATCAATCCCCCTAGATTTATGCAGCAAAAAGGTAAGGTAGGTATTGATTTAAACAAGTAGCTAGCATTTCCTCTTGCACATTAATAGAGATTATGAACATATTGTTTTAATTGATGGGAGGAAGAAATGTATGAAATAAATTTTCTTAGAGAGATGTTAAAACTTGTAAAACTTTAGCAAGAAATATGTGAGTCGAACCATGGTGCATGAGATGTGTACAATATGATAACCACTTATCAAAGGCTTTGAGGGTTCATGCTTAGCTTTGTTACAACGAAAGTGAGGAAATTAAATGAAAGTGAGTAACCAAAATGGTAGACATAATGTAGATTAGAGAGACCCTGTATCTTATCTTATCCACATCAAATTTCAGCTCTCCTCATATTTCAAATCTGGAATAGAGGTTCCATGATATAAGAATCACCCAACTAAACGAAAGAAAAGGATTCATATAGCTAAAACCCAAAAACATTGTATATAGTCTTTTTGTTGTTGTAGTTGTTGTTCATGGTGGTGTAATGTAAGAATGATATCTCATTTGGTTTATTTGTTTATTTAATTTCCCAAACATTAGTAGTTATCTAACAATGATAAAGAAGCAGAGAAGTATTATGGTTTTGTGCTTCCACAGTTGATAGTGGACTGCAACCAAAGTTCTGATAAATAGTTCCTACATAAGAATCCTAAAGTAAAATAGAACATTCTTCTCCACAAGAATCTTAACTGAATTGGGCGAGTTTTCTATGATCTTCCTAAGGAAAATTGTTGATATAGCCATGTTTCTTAGTAATTAACATTATTGTACAAACCTTAGTTTTTTTAAATGGTCAAGTTTTCTATAAGGAGGTTTGGCCACTTGAATAAGAAAAAGCGTATAATGATTTTTGCTTTTTATGGTAGGTGCTCAAAATCCTATCTTCTAGATAAAACCTAGTATCAGCTTCTCTTCTTTCACTGTTTAATTCCCTTTTTTATCTCTTAATTGTAAAAATTTATTGCGAATCTTTTCTTAATAGGCTTGTGAAAACATGCTTGCTTTATAAACAGAAGAAGCCCATGACGTTTTTACACATCTCTGGCTGGTATCATGCATATGTGATACCGGTAGATCCAAAATCTACTCTCAGGCCATGTGTACAAAATCTTTTCTGCCGCTAGGATCTTTCACCCTGTTTTATTATCAATATCACAAGTAATAACATTTAATATACATGAAACACATCTCAAACTGAAAGTAAACGATCCAATCTTAAGTTTAAACTGTGGAGAATTTGAAGTAAATTAAAGGAATGATTGTGGATCCGACTCTCCATATTGAACCCTGCCCTAGGTTTGGCTTACTATTCATTCACCAATTCTAATCCAAAGTTACCTTCTAGCTTTGCACCTAGAAGCTCCTTCAAGCCTTTTACCAGAATCTCCTCGACATTTCATGGAGGAAACATCAACCAGGTGAACCAAGGAAAAATTACAATTCCATTGCATCAATTAGATGGAATTGGATTGTCCAAAAATTAGCAATTCGGTGAGAGTTCAACTACTAATTGAAAACAAGACTCATAATCTATAGTTTAAAATCTCGGTACCGATACGGCAATGGCCAATAGTTTTTAGTACCAATATTGTCAATATCGACAATATTGCCCTTGTTAGGTTATGACGTGAATACATCGTGAAGGTTGATTAATGTCGGATTTGACAATTTTTTTTTTGAATCTGTTTTGAGTCCGAGTTGGATTCAAGTTTCCTTTATTCTGAGTGGTTCCACCTATTCAACTTTGTTTGGCGGACGAAGTGTTGGATGAGTTTTCTACGGAGAAAATAACGTTCTTGTTGTCAAAGTGACTTAGGATCACTATCTGAATTCGTTGACGAATCGGTTGATTCTGAAGCAGCGTCTCTTTCTTATCAAGTCTCACATTGCAGAATTTTCTCTATTATCAATGATCTAGATAAGATAGAGGTTAAGATAAAAGATGAGAATCAAGCACTTCTATTACTGTGTTATTTACCTTCTTCATATAAGAGTTTTAGGGAAGCTATCATCTATGGAGGCAAGTCAACAATCAAGGTCAATGAAGTCAAGGAGCATCTACTCAATAAGGACAGAATTGACACCCAGTTGACGGTGAGTCTCATCATAATGATTCAGGGCAAGTTCATTATTCAAGGGAGAAGTGTAATAATGAAAGTTCCACGGGTAACTCAAAATACAAGAATTTGATGTGCAGTTATTGTCACAAAAGGGGCACATTGGATCTGAGTGTTGGCTTCGAAAGAAGAAACAACCAGATGCATGCCACTGAACTGGATGAAGGAGATGAAGACAGTGCGATGTTCTATCTGTTATAGACAGACCAGTTGGTAACAAAGATAGATGGGTCATAGATTCTGGATATTCGTAGCATATCAGTTCCAATAGGAAGATATTTTCTTCATATACTTCCGTTCAAGGGAGAGAAGTCTTCATGGGGAATTTCGCTACAAGCAAGGTGATTACCGAAGGAACAATCCAGTTTTGGTCTCATGATGGATGCATCACTACTCTTCAAGGCGTTTGTCATGTTCTCGAATCAAGGTACAATTTCATCTCTCTTGGAGACTTACATAGAGAAGGGTTCTGTTTCAGTTCGAAAGGTGATCTTATGAAAGTTTCTAAAGAGACTCATGTGATGTTTCAAGCCGAATGTGTCGGCAATGTATATATTTCGCGGAAATCAGAGGTTACAGTCGGTGAATTGCAGTTATCCTCGGCTTCAAAAGCTGTGATTGTGAAACAATCGGAGACTACGATGGATTCGAGTTCGCATGTTCAATTGTACGCGAAAGGGAGATTGGGACTAGGCGCGCGCAACTAGGTAGTCCAGATCGTTACTCGTATGATGGAGCAAATTCTCATAGATCTTGTGTAGATCAAGGAGATCATTGGGTAATAAAGTTCAGGTTGGGTATGAACTTATTTGACCTAATTAAGATGTGAACCCCATAGGGGGGTTATGGAGAACATGGTTCAAAGACTCGGCCGAGTCGGAGACGAGTCGGCCAAGTCGTATCCGTCTCGGCCCGCTCTGAGACGATTCGGAGTCACGAGTCAGTCGACTCAACTCAGAGGAGACCGACTCGGCGGAGAATCGGAGTTGACTCGGTCGACTCGGCATTATGATGATTTTGTACCTCATCGCAATTCAATGTGGAAATAACTACATTAACATGTATTTATGAATGTAGTTTTTACTATATTGTGCATGTATTTTGATATGCTTCTACAACGACGCGTGTATTTATACTTTCGCTTTATGTTTAGTGTGCTAGGTGATATATTTTGGACATGTAACACATGAATGTGAATATCTACATTTTTTAAAGATTTTTCGTGTGATTTTTAAAAAAATTTGAGCTTTCTATGTAGCGTTTTGCGCGTATCGTCCGATACCGAGCCGAGTCGCCGAGACCGATCCGTCTCAGTGCCCGCCGAGTCGGCGGCCGAGACCGCGACTGTGAACCATGATGGAGAAGAGGGAGTGAGATGGAGATGAAGTCAAGTTTGTTCAATTGTGCGTGGATGCGAGCATATGGAACATGGTGACTATTCTCGGACTTGGACGTATTCAAAGTCAAGCGGGAGATTGTTAGGATATGACGTGAATACGTCTTGAAGGTTGATTAATGTCGGATTTGACAGTTTTCTTTTTTGGATTTGTTTTGAGTCCGAGTTGGATTCAAGTTTTCTTTATTCTGATTGAAGGTTTGAGTCCGAGTTGGATTCAAGTCTGATTGAAGGAGTTTGTTTAAGACTAGGAGAGTTCTATGGTTTATAAAAACCCCTTAGGGGTGGCCTTCAATGTATTCTAAGAGAATCTTGTGAATTTGTAATTCCTAAAGGTGTAATTCATCTAGGTAAGAAATTCGTGAGAGAAGCTTAGCCACAAGGATTCGCTGTTCTTGGCGGCCATCGAAGGCTTGTAACTTCTCAGCGTGAGATGTAAGTAATTCTTATTGTACTCTCCCAAAGTTTTAATGAAGTATCTCCCCCTTCTCTCGTGGACGTACACACGATCTGTTTGATCGGTGGAATCACGTTATGTTGTGTTGGCTTTCTATCTACTTTGGAATATCTTCTTTTCTTTTTTGAGTTGCCTTAGTAGATCCTGCGGTTCGTATCCGCTGCGCTGCCCCAGTCGATCCGATCGTGTGCCTGTTCTCTCCTGAAATCACAACAATTGGTATAAGAGCATACATATTGTTTCCCAACAACCCTAATATCACCTGATATTATAGAGTTAATATCGTATAGGATACCTTAAAATCCAATATGATATCATAATATATGTCAGATAAACTAATATTTGAAACCATGTCAAGTCTTTCTAAACATATATAAAAGATAGTAACGGCAAAAAGGGGTTCTTGAATGCAGAAATTTGGTAAGATAAGACTACTAATACAAATATTAAGGTTTTTCCTGATTGGAAAAATACAGAACTTCCAGTTTTCATCCTTGAATAAAGGAGCTCCATAATTTTTCACAAAGTAGAGCTAAAACTTCACTGGCATAACTTTGCTTTCAAAAAAGAAAACTTTTGGATGCTTTAAATTCACTGTATAAGTCTCGAAATTTCTGTCCTGTAATACAAAATTTGAGAACTCCCATGTGTTTTTTCAGGTTCATGAACTTTTGACTCTTTTATTGTATTTCCCCCCTTCTTGTGCCATTTGTTGGATCCTTGGGTTTTCCCTCTTTCGAAAGGAAGCTTAACTTCTTCCCTCCTTTAAAAGCATGGTTCACCGTCGCGGTCTCGGCCGCCGACTCGGCGGGCACTGAGACGGATTGGTCTCGGCGACTCGGATTGGTATCAGGCGATACGCGCAAAACGCTACATAGAAAGCTAAAAAAATTCTGAAAAATCACGACAAATCTTAAAAAAATGTAGACATCCACATTAGTGTATCACATGTTCAAAATATATCACCTAGCATACTAAACATAAAGCGAAGTATAAATACACGCGTCGTCGGTAGAAACATATCAAAATACATGCACAACATAGTAAATTGCACAAACTACATTCATAAATAAATGTTAATGTAGTTATTTCCACATTGAATTGCGATGAGGCACAAAATTATCATCATAATGCCGAGTCGACCGAGTTAACTCGATTCTCAGTCTAGTCAGTCTCCTCTGAGTTAGATCGACTCGACTCGACTCGTCTCGGACTCGATCTCTCGGGCCGAGACAGATACGACTCGGCCAACTCGTCTCCGACTCGGCCGAGTCTTTGAACTGTGTTTAAAAGGATGCATATAAGAAAAACATTCTTAGGAGTGCCATGCTCACATTGTATCATGGTTCAAAAACTCGGCCGTTCCGGTTCCTGACTCGGCTGAGTCGGAACCGAAACGACCTTCTCTATTCCGAGACCGGCTACGAGTCAACCTATTGCATTGTTTTGCTTGACTCGGGGCAGAGTCACCCGAGTTGGCTCCGAGTCAAGGCCGAGTCAAGCCCAAAATTTTATATAATTAATTTCATATAATTTAAATTTTTACTAGAAAAGTAGAGCTAATTTTTACTTTTGTGAAAAGAGAAGTTAATTTAAATTTAATTAATTTCATATAATTTACTAAATTATGCATTTATTTTAATATTTAATACTGCGATGCATGTGTTTATGCATTATCTTCATGTTTAATTTGCTAGTGATATGTTTTGGACATGTTATACATCAATTTGATGTTTATATTTTTTAAGATTGTCATGATTTTTTCAGTATTTTTGAGACCTCTATGTAGTGTTCTACGCGTCTTGCTCGAGTCGGGGCCGCGTCGCCGCGACCGATGTGGAACGGTGCCCGCCAAGTCGGCGGCCGAGATTGCGACTTTGAACCATACACTGTACATATGTAGGATATTTTTGGACTTCTGAGCATGGTTCAAAGTCTCGGTCTCGGCCGCCGACTCGGCCGGCACCGAGACGGATCGTTCTCGGCGACTCGGATCGGACTCGGGCGATACGAAAAAACGCTACATAGAGCGCCAAAAAAATTATGAAAAAATCATGACAAATCATAAAAAATGTAAACATCTAAATTCATGCATCACATATTCAAAACATATCACCTAACACTCAAAACATAACGTGAAAGCATAAATACAAGCGTCGTCGGTAGAAAAATATCAAAATACATACATAATATAGTAAATTGCACAAAATAATTCATAAGTACCTGCTAATATAGTCATTTTCACATTGAATTACGAGGAGGCTCCAAATCATCATTATCATCTGGCCCGCGATAAGTATAGAAACCAGGCATATAGTTTCCATAAGGATAATGATATGGTTTGTGGGTGAGATCCTGTAGGCTGAGATGATTGGCCAGAGGATCCACTATCAGAGTAATATGGCGGTAGGGGTTGTGCAATATCAGCTCCATGGTGATAATACCCAAAACCTCGATATTCAGTGCTGCTAGTAGAGTAATCACCAGTGCTAGAATAATCAGTGCCAGAATATTGGCCAGATGTCAAACCCAACCCCTGTAAATGGCCTTCAAGACTATGATGACCATGTGAGTAGTAATCATGTCCACTCGAATAATCATCGCTAGAACTGAATTCGACCAACCGATCCAAATGCCTACGCTGCTGTGAAATCCCCGCCCGGCCTCCATGATCTGTATCTTGTGTGGCATAATATTGTGAATCCCATGTTAAAGCATCATCTCGTTGGCTTCCACCAACACCATGAGTCTCTTCAACATTACCACCATCACCACCATCACTGCCGCCATCACCCTCACCACCATCACCCTCACCACCATCATCGCCACCACCATCACCGCTGTCATCATCACCGCCATCACCATCATCACCGCCACTTTCGTCAGTATGACGAATACCTTCATCTAACCAACTTAAGTCATCTGGTGGTAACATCGCTGTTCTCCCTCACGAATCCACTCATCCAAAATATCATCATCATTGAAAATATTGTTCAGATCAATTGGATTGTAATAATCATCAGTGTCGCTTTT